>LPNX010631272.1:1319886-1506248 GCA_001517045.1 Pseudotsuga menziesii
ATAGTTAATTCCATACCCAAGAATGGACATGAATGAGCTCATGTGCCTGTTGGAAAGGCATGAAAAATATGAAAGTATCCTTGATGAGACTTGGATTTTCATGCCAATTCAACAATTAATTGACTGATTTTAATGCCTAGATTATGCTTGGTCTAATTGAATTTCAATGATGCATTTCACAGGTGAGAAAAGTGAAATACAATGGTGCACATTGACCATGGTAACAGAACAAAAGTTGCTAAACTTGGTTGGAATTCTCCTTCAAATGATTTCCAGGACCCAAGAAATTCTTGGAGAGATGCTCAAGATACATAAAAGGAAAAATGAGATGAACCACCAGATTTTGAAAGACTTTATTGGTTTGCAAAAGGAGGTAAAAATCCTTCTGGGAGCAATCCATAAAGGCAAGGAAAGTGGATCAATGATGGGAAATTCATCCAAGTGATCCGTTAAGAAACATTCCAGGCATGAAGAATTAAAGGAAATTGAGCAGGTAAAGATGAAGCGGCCAACGAAATGTTGGGAATGAGGAGGACATCATTTACGGCGAGACTGCCCAATGAAGGAACATAAAGAGGGTAGTAGCCAAAAATATCCTCGACTTGGGGATGAGCCAAAAGCTAATACCTAGTAGGAAAAGATCATGGAAGCTGAGGGGCTTGTTCCTAAAATTTCAAAGTAAATAATTGAACACGAGACAGATCTACAAAATTTTGAAATTTTGAATGTGCAAATGGTATATGCATTCCTATGTATTGGAACACAAAGGATGGTGTTATTCCAAGGGCTAGGGGATTATAATACCCCAGTTTTGACCCCATTTGCATTAAAAGACACATGATGTATATTTTGAAATTAATCGTGGTGTGGAGCGAAAGGAAAAAGCCCCACCATCGATTTGGTTGTGTATTTTTTGGCAATAGGGATCGTTGTTGATGGTATATCATGCTATATGGCACATTGTAGTTTTGGAATCATGTAAATATGCACATCAATTAAAATAAAACTACATATAGCTACGACGATGAAACTTTAAATGAAAAGGGAATGATTCCTAAGGTGAAGGGGGGGCGGGGGTTGTCTAACCTGTGGGGGCCATTGGGAGTTTACCATTTGTCGATCACCCTTTTTACTTTTCTGTTGTTTGGGAGCAGTTATTGCTAAGTAGTGGTGGGGGTGGCAATACTGTCAGTCCTTTCCCACGTACCCACTCCACCAGCGGACTCTTCCTCTTTACGTCACTGGGGGCAGAGAAGCAACCTTCCATTTTCTTGCCACTCACTCCACTCTCCCATCATTCCACTTCTTCAGAGGTTTTGTTCTTGTTCACTCTCAAGAAGGGGGGTTCTTCATTTTCCTCCCACAGTGAGTCATTTGTTCATCCTCACACACAGATCAAAAATTGGTATGGTTTTCCTCACGTAGGGGTTGGGAGACTGTAATCTCATGCAGTGAGATGGAAGATCGGCCTGAGAGGCATGGTTCACAACTACATTTCGATCAAAATTCCAATGGTCGTATTGTCAGATTTTTGACACTTCCCTGTCGCATGTATGACACTATGATTTTTTTTAAGCGTTGGTGGATTGTCGTCAGTTAGCCGACATCTTTCCAATCCGTCGGTTAAGCAACAAATCAGTTTACCATCGGTTAAATGTAAATCATCGGTTATCTGACATCTAATTCATATTAAACTTTAAACACACGTCGCTTAAATGACAATAATGGCCATCTGTTCACCAATGAAACCCATCGCTTAATCGATGGATTATGAAAACTTAAACGTCAGTTAAGAGACGGGATTGATTTTTTTTTTTTTAAATCACCTACAGGCCGTCGCTAGCGACAGCTATAAGTGTTTTAAAAAAAAATACAAATGCCAAAATGAAGCAAATTAAATTTTAAAGAAATGGCTAAGGGCTTTATAACTTACGAAACTAACTAAAGACATCCAAAGGTCTTACAAAATAAAAAACATCAATAGTTAAGCTAGGTCAGATCACATGATGTCCATTACCATGGTTGTGAGATTTTATTGCCAATTTGCCATCACTCCTAAACGGATGTCTTGCCCCAACCAAAGAAGCTTATCCCACACCCCTAGTCACCAAAATTTAGACTTGTTTACATTTTAATGTTCTAACAAAACACTCAGACATTCCCTTCTTCCAGAACATGTATGTCTAGTCTTGTTATTGAGCACCTAATGTTGCTACCAATTTAGAGCAGAAACAGGATTAGCAAGGACCACAAGGTTTTTAAGAAGTTGAGAACACAGAAGATGCATGTCCTTTGTTTTGGATACCTTGTGTTGAACTCACATAGTAACCCATTCCAACCATTTTTTACATGTCAAGGAAGTCCTAACATGAATGGGCCCACTCTTAGGACACAACTTGTTGTCTATTTCCCTCATTATTAGTTTAACACCTAACCTATGTAACAAAAGGAAGTAATATATAAAGGATTAGAAAGAGTAATATAATCGTAATGACTAAATAATGAAATGGGATTTAGTTTTAATACCTGACGATGAAAAATTGAATGCTTCAGGGTCATGCTTAATAACAACGGCAAAAAGACTTGCTCGATTCCTTGAAAATAAAGCCGCCTCATTTTTCATATCATCTCTTAGACAACTGACCATAAAAAAGTCATAATTTTAGAGGGTTACAACTAGTTTTCCAGAAGATGATTACACAATGAAATGAAGAAGAAAAAAAACACATTATGATCTAAAATTCAAATCAGCATAAGACAATATAAGTTTGGAAATCAATCAAATGAAATATAGAAAATACTAGGTAAATATGAAAGGTATCCAACTGAATGGGTTGAACATGACCCTTGTGTGTGCTTTCTACTTCCAGATAAAACTAATAGTCTCAAGGAACCAAATTAAAATTATGCAGAAATGACTTATATATCAACGTGTGATTTATGCCCCAACTATCAAAAGCACTTATATTAACACACCTTAAACCAGTAGCAACACTGTTCGATGAGATACGAATAAACGGACCTAACTAGCAAAAGTAGTTTGCATGAACCAACCAAAACCAATATAACCAACTTAGTTTGTTCAAATGCCAAACATAATCTCATTAATGAACTATAACAATGTATGATTCCTTCTAAAACTAAATAAGAAACAGTTGCTTTTTATCTTATTTACTTGGGGACATATGAAACCAATTCAGAAGAAGGTGGAGGTTAAATTGTTAGTTTTCCATAATTACAACAGCTTCATTTAACATGCAATAATCTGCTGTGAAAAAGGCTATAGAAAGAAAGAATCTGGAGACTAGAACCTGCATCAACTTGTTGGGTCATTATTGTCACCATTCACACTCACAGACAGACACTAGCAGATACTAAAGCAATTGAGAGGAAACAATGTGCTAATTTTTCATATAGCATTTGTAAGATTTGTCCCCTTGTATATGCATAGAAGGTTCAGATATGCTTGCTGCATTCTTTTCGCTCTTTTTGTAGGGAAAATTCCCACTAAAGAAGATCTTGCTTGTAACCTGCTGTTTTTCCCCTAGCGTCATAATAACAACTCTGTTGGCATATTTGCAACCTGACATCACAAAGTTTGCTTCTCCAGCTGATGTTCTTTTTTTGGGTGACATCAATATGCCTAAACTGGTTAAATGTAGTGTTTCAACCATGACTTGTACTCAAACCCTACCAGTTGCCATACCATTAACAGCTCTGAAAGAAGCTATATCAAGTTAGGAGTCACATGGGATTGTCCTTCTTAATGGAAACGAGCACTCCCGTCATTTCAGTAGGTACATTTGCTTTCCATATGCTGGAGATGACAATGTAGTTGTTTATATGCTGACTAATTGCTTCAAAAATACCTGATATCCAACTACTCACTACTCCCTCCTCCAACTGGTCATGGCAGTTACACCTCATTTCAGCTCCTTATGAACCAGCCTCAACTGGATCTTGTCCCCTCACCCACCTCAATTCCTTATGATCCACTTTGACCATTCCCTTGATGAGAAACATATGACCAATTATTAAACCAATCGTCCCTTCATTTTCAAAACCTAGGATACTATAGAGCGCGTCAATTGCTTCTATATCTCAATATGGTCAATAACTTTAGATTAATTTCACCTTTCCATTTACAATTCCTATCCTTGCTACTTACAAAGTTCTTGTCCTTGAAACTCATATTTTGATGCAGATTTTGGAAAACTCCTTAGATTAACATATATCCTTACCCTGAACTTTTAAACCAAGTAATTATTCGACAATCATGATGGGGCACCAAGGAATTATCGAACAATCATGATTGGGCACCAAGTAATTATCGAACAATCAAGATCTGGCACAATGTGATCAAACTCTTACACATGTTGCACTAGAGGCAATGGACAAATTTGAAGAAATTGTGGGTTAAAGGCCAAACAGATTTTCGAAGAAAACTTCATACTTTTGACCATGTTTTTACTCTCATAGCCATCATTGAAGTAGCAAAAGCAAGACAACACCGATATATTGTTGATTTTTGACCTCTACAAAGTCTTTGATACAGTTTGAAGAAACCTACTAATTGAGATGCTTGAGATTTTATGGCTCTGAAACTTGTTACCTCTTTTGTTATGACTCACCATGGGATGACTATTTGCAAAGTTCTTTCCAAGATGCAAAACACACATGATACACAAAACCATAGAAATCAAGCTATGGTGCTTGAGTAGCAACACTCTTTGCACTTTATACTCATGAATTCAAGGTCTCTTTTCAAAATGTGTAGAATATTTTTGAGGTTATATATTTATGAGATATTGTTCATGGATGGCATTATCCTCCTATCCCATACAATTGCAGTACTCCAAAAAGTGTTGGACACTTTGAGCTAATTCTATGATACCCATGGTCTTTAGGCCGACCTTGCAAAGATAGTGATTATCACCTTCAACATTCTAAGAGAGGCATCTAATACTATTCTCACCTATAAAGAAATGGTGGCATCCTACACTTACCTTGAAGTTGTATTCTCTGGCCCATATTTGAAATTGACTCTGGCAGCAGAATCAAGGATGGGTAAAGGTTGTGAAGCATTAATAACCATGTTGAGTAAATAGTACCTTTCAGTTAAGAAATGATGGTGTCCATATGCTTATATTTTTGACAAAGAGATTATAAGAAAGTTCCAATTTCCTTCCTAAATTCCTCAAAGTAAAATTTTTTATGAAATTACTATCAGAAGAACTTGGTTATTGGTTGGGCATGACAGTCCTCTTTGGCAAGTTTTATGACAGGTTCAAGGCTTCTTTTAATGAAGGAATTTGGTAGGCAACTATGGGAGGAGTGAAGGCAATTAAGAATGGATTTATGACAGTCCATGAAGATGATATGGGGGTCTTAAACAAGTTTTTGTGCCAGTAATAAGTCTTCATGCTCATGATTTGTGAATATAATCATGTGTATGGATCTTGTTAAGGTCAGATTGCCTCATATTTTGCTACAAGTTAAGGGTTGTGAGGATAGTTTATAACAACATACTAGTTTAAGGGCACCTCACCATCTTTCCCATGAGAAAATATCCTTATTTCAATCCCAAAACCATACCATATGAAGAAGAGGAGAGTCGATATTAGGAGAAGGATTTTGGGTATACATAAATACGTCAGCCCTAGTTGAATAAACCCTCACAATGTAAGTTCGGACTTGGGTTTATCATAAGGAATGAATATTTATAAACAAATACAGTGCAACTCGAATACTCTATAGCATAGAGAAGTGGGAACATCCATCCAGACTATCATATGATTTTTCATTTATATTACAAATGAATCAGCCTCCTCAAGGCCCATCCATAAAAGAAAATTGTTACAAGAGAAGCAATCCTTGGCTATACTTTCAATTGTATATCTTCACAGACTTCTCAAACGAATGCCGATTATGCCAACAACAATACTAGATTAATTTTAAAACAAAAACAATAAGAAGGTTCAAACTAAAATTTAAGACATCTAAATTCTGTATTACTCATAAGACATAATCTTACACATGTTGCCTGGCTGCTTTGGTGAATTCTCTTTGATGATTTGTCAGAATGCTCCAACCCAAGGTACTCCTCCCAAGCTCCATAAACATCTCTCCTCTTGAATAAGAAAGAAAAACTGGTTATATATTTCAATTGCTTATATGCCTAGTCTCTGTTCCATCTGTTCCATTGAGTGTTAAGGCAGAAGCATCCGCAGATCTTAGAGAAATATAAGACATACCTGAAAATGATGGGAAAAGATATCTGCATATTGAAGGTACACAGGACGACCCAAGGAAACGAATGTAAACTTCCACTATTTCAGGAAACCCAAGAGGTTAAATGCAGAGTTACACAATAATAATGGTTCTGTTTTCACATGCAAATATGAGAACTAAGACAAATTGTTATAATATAAGCACCTCTTCTGCTCGCAAATTCCAATACTAGTCATTTACGTTCTCAATCTTTTCATTTATAGGAAAAATCTACACAGGTCAATCACATATCTCATACAAATGATTAAAGTGGGCCTTGTAAGAATCAAACACAGATTGCAGAGTTAAAAAAAGAAGCCCCCAAGTCTGACCTTGTAAATTTTTTGGTAAAAGACCTCAAGTAGTTGAAACTCTACATTTGGGTTGGATAGCTCCACCTTCAAGAACAGAAAAAGAGAAGTTTATTACTAAATGCAATCAACAAAATTTCCATTACTCGATGTAATTTGGTTGTAGAAATATTTGGCCCATAACATTAAAAGGATCTACATTAAATTTGGTTGAGAGTCAAACTATTTTCACCTCGTCTTTCATTGCATGGTGAAATGTAACCTTTAAAGATTTCAATCCTTGCAGCTCTAAAAGTGGTATATCCAGTACTTCATAATACAAGATATCAGAAATCTGCCCAAAAACCACATTAAGATCTTAACAGTGAGATAAAGTGAAGCAAGATATGAGCCACTAAAACTAGTGAACACCACAAAGTTTGACTCATACTATTAAGTAGAAGAACGACAGAAAATCCCTACAATCTCGAGATGTATAACATTTCATCTTCAGATTGATGAAAACCTATCAAATTTTCTCAGACCTGATTGTAATGCACCAGCATATCACTCAAGCAATCAACACCTCGATGCTTAATTGGTTGAGGTTTTGGCTGCTGCGAATAAAATTTGTGTGACATAAGCCTAAGTTTTAAAGGATCACCTAAACTGAGTTGATTTTCAACCCTCTTAACAACATTGTCATAAGTGACCAGCTTTGACCTGCAAACATCACAGATGAAAGCAACATGGATAGAACAAGTTTCAAACCCATACAAAGCTCCTACACATTGAACTTCTTTGACATATTAAAGTTCATTGCATATAAATAGAATTGTACTTATAGTTCAAGACAAAAATCATCTTCTTTTGGCTTATCCAGATGCCAGAAATGAACAATCTACAGATCACATGCAATCAGAAATTCAACGTATGTTAAAATGACTTTAAAAACCAAGGAACAAATCATGTTATTCATGAAGCACACATGCCTTTCTACACGATAGTTGCAAGAATGACTTCTTCACTGATAAAGGAAATAATTGGAAACTTTGCTCACAAGATGTAATGATATTGAGTGCTAAGGAAAGCATGATTAGCCAACTATCATTGGTAAGTTAGCCCCCCTGAACTTTTATATATGCATTCCATGCAGCTATATCTAGGAGCAATAAACATAATATGCAGTTTCATTCTCATTAAAATACATGTTTTCTTGATTTCAAAATTTGCAGCAATAACTTCATTAGAATATAAGTATAACTAAATACTGTTATCAAACCATATGGTTGGAAATAGGCAAACCATGAAACTGAATCTATGCTATAGAAAAGCAGTTAGGTTAGATTAGTCCCTACTGCAGAATTGGTAATCTACTGATACTAAATGTTTCACAACAATGTTCCTTTCTAATATTTAGCCTTTTGCAATATCCTCTGTTACATTTCATATATCCAACATATCATCCAACTAAGCAACCAGTTTTGGAGTCACTGTAGTCTCGGCAATGGATATCCACATTGTAACACCTTACAAGTTATAACATATAAAATATGGATATCTACTTTGCAGACCATTTAGAGCCACTATTTAGTTGTATTTTGGTTCAGATATGTATCGCACTCAGTGTCATTTTGCTATATTCACTCATAAAATGCTATATAAATGAGATAACTTTACATAACTTTGTTTAATGGTTTGGAATCTGGATTTGCATGGATGTACATGATAAGATTTTTTTTTAAATTGAATATTTTTCAGTATTTTTTGGAATAGGTCTATCAACGTCAATCAACAACCCATACTGAATCAAAATTCAGAGAGTCCACATCATCCAAATGTATCAAAACAACTTGAACAGTCCAAGTACAATCTTCCATTAATCGTAGCATACCTATTACTAGAACTAGTCTTCCTTTCTTAAAGATAATTAAACAAAAAAAAAAGCAACAAGAAACTACTACCACTGCCATTTTTGCACCAAATTTCTATCAACACTTGTTATCTTACAACTACAAACAATTTGAGTAATCATTTCAACACTCCATGCGCATGGTAGCCTCAAATCCCCCCCCTCCAAACCCCAAAATTCATTACCATGACTTAACAGGAATATTTACCAAACCTTCTACCGCAGACCAGTCTTTCGTTTAAACTTTAACTTTATGTGTAATGGCATCTGTAAAGGGTGCAAAATGGGTAAACAAGATAGAAAGTGGATTAAGAGGTTTCTAAATGGAACATCCTATGAAATGGGAATGGGAAAAGCCAGTCTCGAATTATCATTTGTTGAATCCAAAGATGCAGCAAATATTGCTTCAAGAGTACATTTATATAAATATGAGTTTGCAATGTAAAACTGCCTCACAAACCAACCAGATGCATGTAAAGGATATTGGATTATCATTTTCTTCTTCTTTCAACGAATGACCATGACAAAATGTGAAGGCCAAGGAATAAATGTGAATCAATGACAAGCTATCATGTGCCTTCGTTATGGATATGAGAGAAGGTGTAGACTGGGCCATCATAATTGTAGGTGCATGATTTATATTGATAAAATACTGCAATTTTTTTCTTTCAAAGCTCTTTATACATTTTTCCAACAATTGGGAGCATTGAAAAAACTAAAATAGACGTGAGCAAGCAGCAACAATAGACGTGAGCATTGAATCAATTTAAATTATAGTTACCAAGTTCCAATTGGATTTCGGAAATTAGAGACAATTTTTTATTCAGATCAAATTCCTCTAGACACTCCTTAAACTGGCTTTCTGAAATTAGAGACATAAATTTATTATTCAGATGAAATTTGTCTATATACTTCTTAAACTGGATTTCAGAAATTAGAGACATCAAATTTTGGATCCATATCAATTTCGTCTGTATACTTCTTAAACCAGTAAAAATCACCAATACACACAACTGGAAGATAAGTTATTGAATTTACAAAACCTTGCATATTCAGGAATTTCATTGGAATTTAGTTTTCAATTGCATTACAATATAAGTTAAAAAGTCAACTAAACTTTGAAACAATCTTATTAATACATAACTAGAACATATTTTTCCACTAGTTCCTATGTCTTGCCATCCATTCTTGTCTTTAACAATACAGATTGAATGAACACTCTTATTTGATCTCTCTCCCAATATTCCCTTCGAGCATTCCCTTAAATGCAATGTCTTATAAGCAAAAAAGTTAAGTATAAGACTTATTATTAATAAGGAACTAAGAAAATATGTTACTACAAGGTCCTACAGTAGAATCCATAGTAACAGTTCTTCGTGTATGTCTCAGAATGATGGATAAAAAGGCATTAAACTTGTTTTGGAAAGGAAGGTAACCATGATTGTAGTGAACATAAATAAGGTGATAAGATGTTAGTTGACTAGCATGGGACTGACAGTTGTCATGATGTTTTACCGATCATAAACAATTTCTTTGGGTACTTGAAATTGGACCTCAAAAGAAAGAGCAAGTGGATGGGTAGAGGCTTGATCCAAATCATCACATATACACCATGTGTATGCCACATCAACAATAACCATTGAACTATCTATTTTGTTACTTAGATTGTTGGCACTATCTACCTAAAATAAGGCAAATTATTACTTAAATGCACAAAAAGAAAAATTGAACCGTTGTAACTAATACTTGGAGATGGCTGATAAGAAGACGGACTGCAGGTTTGAGATGTGTTGGCAGGGGTTGGCAGAGAAGGATGGGACTGTGGGTGAGTCAAGTTTTGAAAGCGAAGAGACACAGCAAGGAAGACATAGTGAGCATTACTCAGATAAGCCATGCACAGTAGCACATTACTGTGCAACAGAGAGATATCTGAAAAAGATTGAATCTTTGTAGTCAGAAGACATGGAAAGAGAGATCAGTTGCTAAGGTTAGCAGACAAAGTTGAAAGACTCTAGAACCCAGGTTGAATAACCTATTTTTGTTCAACCCTCGGTTGATTGCTGGTAAAATCTTTGGGAAATGAAGAATAAGAGGTAGAGGCAAGTCAACTGAAGAGTTGGTTGATATTTTGTCTAGATGGTGAGCATGTGGAATCTATGAAGGAGCCAACAGAAGAAGCCAAAAGCCAGGGTGGATATTGGATAATCTGACAGACAAAATCAAATGATGGATCACAACTAACAAAGGGTATTTGTTGTGGAGAAGAAGGGAGCCTTTAGGAAAGGTAGACTTTGAGGTGTTGCTTGAATTGTTAGACATTGTAAACATTGCCCTATGATACAGAGTGCCATAGTGAGAAGGATAAACTTATAGATGATAAGCAATTGATAGCCAAACAAATCTAAGAAGACAAGGAGTTCTAGGAATTTGTAAACTCGGGCTTATGAATGTGGAATCCTATAGGTCATGTAGTTTGCATGTGTTAAAAACTTAACATTTCATAGTCAGCATATTTTAGATAGAAAAATAAATTTCATCTCTTTCTCCATAAGGGTTCCCCTTAGAAACATTGTTGTAATGTGTTACTAAATGTTCCATGTAGAATTTTCTATTTCTTATTATGTTGAAAGATTAAAAGGAAAGGAATCTAGGAAAGACTTAAATCACAAAAGGCAGTTGGTTTCATGTTTAATTTAAAATCCAATTTGAGTGCGACTGGGAGTTTTTTATTCATACACTGCATTATGGATCAAATCCAACCCATATTCAGTGGATGATTGATCTCTATGTGTTTGTCATTGATCCTTGATACGCTCAGCATTGGAAGACCTAATGGCTCTGATCTTGCTGGGAAAAAGTTAAGTTCAAGAACCTGAAAAAAGGAATCCATTATCTGAAATAACATTTTCACCTTATTCATGTAATAGACTTCATAGGACCCCCACAATTCAAATTCACAAATATTGTATTGAATTTTTAGCACTGAATAGAGAGTTCAAGGATTAGGATATTTGATATAGAAGGCAGCTACTAGCAATAGGATTCTGTGATGCAGAGTGGAAAGCTGATGTTTATAGTAGGAGGTCGACCACAGTTTATTGTTATTTGTTGGCAACAAGGTAGCTTGATAAAAGACTACAATTTTTTTCTTTCAAATATCTTTATACATTTTTCCAACAATTGGGAGCATTGAAAAAACTAAAATAGACGTGAGAAAGCAGCAGCAATAGTATGCCAGGCTGCACATAAGGAAAATATGTAACAGCATCATAAGGTTAATTATTTGAGACTAAGCCAAAGGTTGAATAACAACGGAGGTTCAAAACCCAAGACTATTTGCAACGAACACAAACAATTTTACTGAAACTTAATTGTAATTTTGACCTCCAAGGTTTCAGTCCAGAAGTTTAAGTATAGCCCACAGAGCAAGAGAAACAAAATGGGGTTTCCCTCAAAGAATAATGCCAAATTAATTTTATTAATGGTTTCAACATCATATGGATTCCGTAAGCAAACCCACAAGGATTATCATATGAGCAAGACAATAAATAAAATATATTTAATATATCAAACAGAGATAGAGAGGGAAACCCAGATCGTTTTATCAACGTGCAGAGCCAGACGCAAAGGTATGGAGAGCTTTTGAGTTCAATTTTCAGTAGTTAGAGCACAAAACTTCTTAAAGACCTCATCAACTCGCCCATGGGAGAAATACACAGACACATGAAATTATGCAGGGGAAGAAATATGAGTCATTCAACTTTTCAACCTAAGACCAGAAATGGAAAGGAAGGTAGGTATCAATCCATTCAAACCCTTTAAGAACACAATTATTTACCTCTGCAAGCTTGTAAAAATAGCAAGAGGACTCTTACCTCATCCAATGCGGAGCTTAAAAATCTGCAACCATTCTTTGTATTCTCCAACAGTGCATGCTTCTCCTTTAAACCTCAACAAACGATGCCCCAATTTAATCCTCAGACCAAGAAGAGGGAATTGAACCAAGACTTTAGAATCAGCGAGCACAAAATGGCATAATTTATACATAGAGGATGAATCCCTTGACCTGAGTTAACCATCAGTCAATCAGCATACTGTTGGTGAGTTTAATTCCCGGAGAGTATGACAATGGAGATGTCATTGCCACATAACTCCGTCTTCAGTACCAAGAAAACCCCTCACCCAACTCGATAAGAACTCTAGGTCTCCAAACCCTCAGTTGCATTTCAACTTTTCAAACCAAGGAGAATGACAAGAATTAGATTTGTAATTGAGTTGTGGATGTTGATACTTTTGTTGGGATAGATTTTACATGGGTTGAAGATGGGTATTGTGGTAGTTTTCTCTCTAGTGTATTTAAATATTTAGTTATAAAGGTACTCAAAAGGATTTGTAACATGGTCTTTGGTGGGTATATTGTCATATTTAATAATAAACCCCCATTATTTATAATATTAAGTATTGGATTTATTAATAGAAAGTGGATGGACATTCATGTTCAAGGATCCATGGTGAAACAACCTTGACTAGGTTATGTCCTACAATTTTGGGAACATCGAGTATGTGTTAAAGAACAACTTCCTTAGAGGTCATGATTTGTACACAAAGTATCACAATATTTTGAGTGGTGGGATCTTCAACTCAAATTTTGAACAATGGAGGGTACAAAGGAATATCGTTGATGGTCACTTCAACTCATAGAGATTTCGTTAATTCATGGTAGTGTATTGACATTATGTATCAATACGAGGCTTATATATCCATGTCTATAAAAATATGTGACAATAAAAAATCTATCCATCTAAAATAAAAATAATCTGTCATTTGTATATTGTATACATTGAAAAATGAGTTGTTTCTCTTTGTGTATTATTTACATTGAAAATTCTCTTTTTTACTGTGTACATTGAAAATGGGTGGTTTCTCTTTTGTATTGTGTATATTGCAAATTAGGTGACATCTAATTTTTTGTTAGTTAGGGTTTTATTGATGGTATTAAGATTGCCTATGATATTTCATCCTTGTCGCAATTAAATCTAGCTTTTTTTAATTGTGTTTGGCCTAGTTGGCCCTAGTTGGTTGTCAACTTTGGCATAAGGATTAAAAAGAATATTTGAATAGATACCCACTAGCCTAATAATTGTACCAATGTTCATGGTTGTAAAAAAGATAACTTTGGTAGCAAGAATGGTACCACTAACTTTGGTAGCAAGAATGGTACCAATTAAAGGCGTCGTCGCTTAAGCGACGCTTACTAACGCGATGTCGCTTAACCGACGGTTATGAGAATAGATGTTGCTTCACCGACGCTTGTGGCCACATTTACAAAAAAAAAATGTATCCTTTTGATTTTTGGTAAGCTTTAAAAGATAAATCCACGCGTCGTCGGATTTTTCTGTCGGATTTTGGATCAAAATTTAGTAGTGGTTCTATTGTTTATATGCTTTCCCTGTCAATGCTGGGAGTCTGCCTTCTTCCCCATCTGCAGACTGTGTAAGGTTCCTGTTGTTTCATTATGGGATTGGGTTGTTAATATTTCCCTGGTTTGGTTGCTGTGTGTGCTAATATCTTTTGGGTGTTTCTGAGTTGTTTTGGCTATGATAGGGCTAAGAACAATTCTGAATCGTCTTGTCTGACCTAAGCTGTGTTCACCCTTTCATTTGGGTTGTCACCCTGTTATCTTTATTTTCTTCACAGAGCTGTGAAATATTTATTTTACTATGGTATGCAGTGGTTGGTCTTCGAACTGTTTAGAGTAGTATTAGAGGTTGTGTATGCTTGATAAACCTAGTGTTGGGAGCCACTTAGACAGAATTAGACTCTTGGATTTATTCTCCATAACCCTTGAAGAGTATTGCAAAGGGAATTCAGGGCCTGAGGGATTGCAAAGAAGAGAAAGGACTGATTCCTGGTGTTGGGTGTGTGGATGTCTTATAAGTCAGGTTAGCTCTGGTGTAGGCGTCCTTAGCTCTCCATTGAGACCACTAGATTAGATTTTATCCTTTCCTAGCTCCTTGACGGCCTGATAAACCCAACTGCGTTGACTTGGATATTTTGTGTAACCTTGGTTATGTGTAAGCCTGCTTTGACGCTTATTCCTTGGGGAATCATGCCCATCTTGGGGGTGGCAGTGTTGCTCAGAGATTGATGAGCACGCTGGCCTATGGTTGGGTGGAACGTTGCAGTGATGTAGATGGTTGTGGGATGAATTTTTTATAAGATGAGTATTCTTAACCATTTTGTCTCTGCAATTATATTTACTATTAATGAATTATAATGAACATGTTGAATGCATAATGAATGTATGTTTGCTTCCATTATGTATGTGAATGACTATACATCTTAGCATGTTTCATGTTTTAAGAATTTTATTTCATCATTTTATGTATGTTCATGTTCATGGGGCTATTTTCTTGGAGGTTTTTGTTTGGTTGATAACATCCTCTTTGTCGGTTGGAGGGCCAGGGACGTTACAACCAAACTGTAGTAGGGAAGAAACCCTAGCTACATGCTGAAGCACCTACCTTCCATCTATAGGAAAGAAGGGTAGATTCAACTATATGGAAGAGAACCTGTAATGAACTGTTAGTACTAAACTATGGACAACCTGCAACAAAAAACATTAGAAACAAACTGAGCATAAATATAAACAATAAACTGAAAATCAAAACAACACATTGAGATCATTATAGCTCAGGTATTTCTAGAAGATGGGCCACCATGCCCTAGCTCAGTAAGCTACCTCTCTCTACTAGATTGGGTGGTATGGAGCAATCCTCAACATACATGAAACTATACTAGTGGAGCAAAGGGAATGAGAGGGATGAAAGGCTTGAGAGAGTTGGCTCCTCAAGGCACTTATATGGGCATATTAACAGTAGGAAGGGAATGAATGTTTTGAGTGTGACCCCCACCCCTGTATCTATATTTTTTTTCTCAAGCTTTAGGGTTTTTATACCTTGGTCATGGTTTTAATCCCTTTCTAGGCTTTTAAGCCCCTTTTTGCCTCTTTTTAGCTCCCTTTGGGGTTTTTATCCCCTTGGTGAGCTATTTTTGGCTCCTTGATGGGTTTTGAAGCCCTTTTTGATGTTTTTGAGCCTTTGATGGGAAAACATAGGTTAAGTAAGGGTGTGTGGGTCAATAGGGGTTAGGAAATGGATGTCTTTATGTGGTGTAGGCCATGTAGAGTGAGTCGGGTGATTTTTTGGGTTAACAGCTAGTATTGGTCATACTTTCAAATCTTGGTCCTAACTATTCTATGTGTTTATCAACCTTCCATGCCACCAAGTTGATAGTTCGAAACTGGAATATTCCTTCACTTGCATAGTTCATGTAATCCTTGACCTAGGAGAAAAATAAGTTGGTCATTATGGGTACCATCAAACCTTCCAAAGGTCAAGATTGGGTTGTTGTATATTCAAAGATGGATTCGAAAGGAAAGGATAAGGCTAATACAAAGAATCCTCCTGATCAAAAGAATCACAAGTCCAAGTCTCATGAGGATTCTTCAAGCTCCAACAAGAATTCCTAGAAGAAGAAATCTAAAGGTGAAATGAGTAAGTGCGCATGTTGTGGTAAGGGATTCGATCCAAATAGATCTTACCTGAAGAAAAAAATTGATATGTTGACTCAAATTCTTTAAAATCACAATGTCTCTCCTCTTGAAGGAACAAAGAAGAAGGAGAGTGCATCAAATTCTAAATACAAGGATAGAATTCATGCCTTGTTTGCAAGCACTATAAGATGTCCTTCCTTTATCAATGATTCTGGAGCTTCAAGAAACATGGTTTCGACAAGGGAGGCATTCTCCTCTATTGATGTTTTTAATGGTCCTAATATTGTATTCGGATATGATTCTGAAACTAAAAGTAAAGGGAAGGATAGAATAGATCTTGACCATGGTTCCTTCAATAATGTTTTGTATGTCTGAGGTCTTGCTTCCAAACACTTGTTAGTATATTAGATGACCCACACTGGGTCTCCTCATAAGGTTGCATTCACTCCCAATGATGTTCAAATCAATGAAATGTTGAATGGTAGATTCATAGAAAATGGTTTTGTTGATCATATCCCTAAAGTGTACAAGTTATCACAGTTCATGCCCTTCTCAAATCCCTCTGCCATCCTCATTCATGTTAATGAATCTAGATAGATATGGCATGAAATGTTTGGCCATATAAACTAAAAGAATCTATATTATTTATGTGACAAATAAATGGTCATGGGGTTTCCCAAAATTCAGTTTTCTAAAGGATTCTATCAAGGATTCATCCTAGGAAAACACCTAGAGCACAAGTATGACATAGTCAGTCATCAGCAAACCTATGCACCTATTGATATTATTCACAATGATACATATGGTACTTTCCCTCATATGTCAATGAGTCAAGCCAAATATTCCTTAACCTTCATTGATGAATTTTCCAGATATTGTTGGGCCTTCTTCCTCAAACACAAGTAAAAAGTTTTTGACCTCTTTAATGGTTTTAAAGCCCTAGTATCGAAAGAGTATGGAAGAAATCTCAAAGTCCTCAGATATGATAATGGTGGTGAATATCTCAAATATGAATTCATGAAGTTTTGTGAATATCTAGGTATCTAGATGAAATACTCTATTCCTTACATAGCTCAGCAGAATGGTGTTGCTGAGAGGACGAATAGATCTCTCAAAGAGATGGACACTTACATGATTAAGTCTACATATTTTCCACCAACATTTTGGGATGAAAAAATCAATTTTTAATCCTATATCTAGAATAGAGTGCCTCACAAATCCTTGTATGGAATCACTCCTTTTGAAGGTTGGAGTGGACACAAGCCTGTTGTGTCACACTCCAGGATTTTTGGCTCTAAATATTGGGCTAGAATTCCACCTGAAAACTAAAATGATTTGTAACCCTGAAGTCATAATGCCTATTTTTTGGGTATTCAAAATATTCCAAAGGGTACAATATTATCAATGGGTATTTATAAGATTCCAAAGGGTATTCATAAGACCTTTGCACCAGTGGCAAATATGGATTTTATAAGACTAGTTTTGGCCATTGCATCTTCCAAGAAATGGGAGGTACATAAAATTGATGTGAAGACTTCCTTTATACATGGATATATCAAAGAATAAATACATATGAATCATATAGAATGCTTTTTTACTAATCCATATCTTGTGTGCATGTTAAAGAAATTAGTATATGGGATAAAGCAAACTCCTAGAGCTTAGTATGATAAGATTGATGGCTTTCTTCTATCACACAAATTTTGTAGATGAAAGTCTTACCAAAATGTATATTCAAAGCTGATTCATGGTTCAGAAATTATAATTTTCTTATATTTGGATTACCTTTTGATGACAAGAAGTTCCATGAAATAAATTTCCTCATTAAAGGATGCTTTGCGCCATGCCTTCTCCATGACTGATTTGGGAATGTTGAGCCAATTCTTGGGGCCTAATATTTCTCAATAAGCATTTGGAGTCAAATTAAATTAGTCTAAATATGCTTCAAACATGATAAAAAATTTCAAAATGAAAGATTGCAAGCCAAGAAAGACTCCTTTCCTCTCAAGAGTTAATCTTGAAGAAGCACAATCAACTCCTTTGGTGAACAATACTATGCACATATAGCTAGTTGGTTGTATTCTCTATTTGACTCACACTTGACCTGATATTTCTTATGCAATGAGTGTGGAATTTATACATATGGATCAGACACATGGTATACATTTGAGGGAATCAAAGAATATCTTGCACTTTTTGCAAGGAACCAAGGCACATGGGAATCTCTATGTTGCAAAATCTGACCTTGAGTTAGTTGGTCTTATTGATTCTGATTGGGATGGTGATACTACTGATATAAAATCAACTTCTAGATATGTGTTTATGCTTGTAAATGGACCAATCCATTTTTTAAGTAAAAATCAAAGTGCTATTGCACTTTCTTCTACAGACGTAGAATACAGAGGAGTTGTAAATGCAACTACTCAATATGTATTGTTGCAAGGAATACTTTGAGAGTTTGGGATTGCGTATGACACTTATAAAGTAACCATTTGTGAGAATCAAAGTGATATTTATTAAATTATTGTAATTTTGTTGTATTCTCCTTAGGAGATGTTATTCCTCCATTCAGAGATGCCCTTAATGTAATTGGTCGAGTAAAAGTCACGAGGTAAAACCTTTGTTGTAAGCTGGGGAAATAGTACTGAAAAAAGTAATATATTAAATGTATTCTAATTCTCCCAAGGTATATCATCTCTAATTAGGGAACCCGGATGACCTAGTTAGTTATTTGAGGAAGTCACCTAATGAATATAAATAGGTGAGGCTCCTCTCTCATTCACACACATATTACACTCAAGTATTGCACTGGGAAGAGATAGAGAAAGAGTTTGTTGTGGAAGATGAGAAACTATTAATATTGTTGGGGTTTTACATTGTACATGGTTGAATTCTATACTGAGGAATTTTTGCGGGGTTTTCTCCCTTGTAGTTTCCCCAAGGAAAATATTTGTGTTCTCTTGTGTTCTTGTACTTGTATTTTCTTACGATGCTAAATGATTTAGATATTGTATAACCATTGAAAATATAACATGTTATTAGGGTCACCCTAAAATAATTCTTTGTGCAATTGAAATACTGCTACAACTACAACTACTAAAGTTTAGGGGTTCATGCCTAAAAACCCTAGAAAACAAAAACTAGTCATGTTGGTACTTTCAATATAAATTGATATTGGAGAAGGATCAAGAGTGGAAATTTTACCAGGATGAAGATAAAATCTTGTTGTACCCTATGACAATTTTTTAGCCTCGGATTATCTATAATATATGAGATATGATTCCTACAACTCAGGGTTCTAGCCTCTCCAAGAATTCATCCTTAAACTGGTGACCTAGGTAAAATTGCTATATCTCAGGCTAGGAAGGTCCAAATGAAATTTAGAAAGATGTTTCATATATGGAATACACTATAGGTTTTGTGTTAATTTTTTCAGACCCTCAAGGTGAAACAATGACACATGGAAGTCCGTACAAGATCACTATGTTGAATAGTCCTAGAACAAGTCACCTTGGTAAACATTTCATAATTTCCACCTATTGAATCAAGTTATACTATAACACATGGGGTGGGTGTAATACCCTAGTTTTGATCCTGTTTGCATTTAAATAAAATGATGTAAATAACCATGGTGTGGAGCTAGGAAAAATCCCCACCATTGATTTAGTGTTATGTTTTAGTAAATAAAGTTGGGGCAATGGTATTTTTTTATGCTAGCTAAACATTAAAAAGTTGGACATCATGTTAAATTGCAAATTTTAATTAAAACCCATAGTCGACTATATAAAGGAAAATAAATGAGATGGGGGCATTATTTTTCCTAAGAATAAGGGGGGGAATTGGAAGAGTGGGAAGAAAATTCGAAATGGGCAAATCACCATTTCTGGAAATAATTTTTTTTTATTTTCTTGAAGAAAGAGTCCATTTTTCCCTCATGTGGCATTGTTTCACCTTCCCTCATGATTTGGAAGGGAAACATGTTTTTGGAAACCCAATTGCGCATTCACTTGATGAAAAGCAAGCAAAACCTCTAAGTCTGAACCTTTCATGAATTTCTCCTGTGCGAGAATCGGTTTCGTCTCACGGTTTTCGTTTTCCTGTTAGTAATTTTTCTCTTTCATGTTTTCTCTAGTCTATTAGTTGGTTTCCTAAACATGATTTCCCTAAATCTAATTTTTGTGTCTTTGTTTTGAAATACCAACATACGTTTTCATTTTGGTATTTTGCAGCAATCGGTCTGGCACTGACAATGCTCAGAATTCGTAATTACTGTGCGTATGTGTATTACTTGGCTCTGCTTACATTTTTGTTAATTCCCAGAACTGAGATTGCCATGTTTGGAATTTGAACTGATTAAGGAATGGAAATGGATTCTAGATTTTCTTGATAAACCTATTGCATGAAGGCACCTCACAAACCAATCTAGAAGGCTAGTTTTCTTTATTGCATACCCTAAATAGCACTGGAAGGGAAGGCATGGCCTGAGGGACTATGTATCAGAGAAGGGAATACTTCCTTGTGTTGGGTGTGTAATTGTTTTGAAGTCAGGATAGATCCGGTGTGGGTGTTCATAGCTCTGGGGTTGAGCTCACTAGCTTAGCAGTCAGTGTTTACACTTCCTTGACATCCTAATAAACCCAATTGGAAGGATGGCTTGGCTGGCAGCATAATAAACCCATCTATTTGCTTGTCTATGTCTCATGTCAATTTGGATAAGTGTAAACCACTTCCTGTGTAAGTCTGATAAACCCAACTATATAGGCTTGATTGAATTTTAATTGTATCATTGGCTATGGGTGAAGTATGATAATGTTCCTTATTCCTTGGAGAATGTCATACCCAACTCGGGGTGGCAGTGTTGCTAATATATTAAAGAGCACACTAGCCTATGGTTGGGTGGAATGTTGCAGCGACATAGCTCGTTACAGGATGAGCTTCTTTCAAAGATAAGTATTGTTGTGTATTTAAGTTCTGCAATTGTACTTGCTTATGAATTATTATGAAATTATCATGAAAATGTTGAATGCATGAATATGTTGAGCGAATGATTTGCTTCCACTGTATATATCATGTACATTTCATTATGCATCTGTGTATTTATATTTTTTTATAAAATGCATTATTATATTATGTTCATGGGTCTTATTTTTCTCGGGTTGTTATATGTTAGTCGCATCCTATCCGCTGAGTAAGGGTTGGGGATGTGATAGTGGGAAGGAATACATACCAAGATACCTTAGGCCAAAGTTTCAGACCTTGAGAAGCAAAAAATTCAGAACTACAATAGAAACAAGATCAATCAATTCTGCAGAAGAAACAAGAGAAAAACTAGGGCTTCATGTTCCGTGCACTTTTCTACACCAATAAGTTGAATAAGTAGGACCATAAAGATATCCCTAGGAGGGAGAATATTTTTATGTAATAATTTTCTCATTTTGAGGGATTTCAATTTTTGACCTAATACTTTCGTCAGAGAAAACTATGGCATCAGATATTTTGTAGTTTTGTCCACAGTTTTTCGAAAATACGTATGCTACTCAGATCGACTTGAGGAGCCACATATTTCTATCAAATAAGATATGAAAGATACCAAATTTGAAAAATTAGGGTTTCTTTATCAAACCCTAGGTCCACCATAAATAGTCTTCCAGAAGATCCTTCAAGCAAGCATCAAGTTGAAGCAATCTCACTGGTATGTTCTATCCCCTCTATTTCCATTTGAGGTTCACATTTTATCATGATGAGAAACAGTACCAAGCTTGAGGACAAGATTGAAAGAGTAGAGAATTTATTATCATGGAATTATAGAGTGCTTCTCATACTTGAAGAAGCATGCTATGAAGAACTATTTCAAAGAAGAAGTTGTAGATCCCGACATAGATGACTTCTAAGCAAAGCAAAAGGAGGACCTAGTCAAAATAAAGATGAGTATTTCCGTATCCATTGTATCTCACATATATCATCCTTGAAGACTCCCAATGATATGTTTGATGCAATGAAAAACTTGTACAAATATGACCTTGAGAACTCAACTCAAGGATGTGAAGGTGCAATGCTAGAAAACATTCAGTGTTACTTCACAAGGAGATCTCTGTTCATGGAGCAATTAGAATTCATTGAAGACAATGTCAAAGAATAAGAAGCATAAATTATAATTTTCAATGGTCTTCCAAGTTCAGTTAAGAGAGTTGTTCTAGTAGGAATATCACATATGGAGGAATGCATGTAATAAGAAGATTTATTGATGGAAAAAGAAGAAGAGCTGACAATCAAGCCCTAATAACTCATTCAAAGAAAATAAATAACAATAAGGAAGAACATTCCCACCAAGAATAGAAGGACATCTCACAACTCAATAGTTCAGTTTTGATGAGAAAGGACACTTTGCAGAAGAATATCCCAAGAAGGAAGAATGGAAGGATGATATGATATAGAAGTACCAGTTGATCACATAGAATGATGTTTGGATATGAGTTCAAGATATGAAGGGAATTTTTATGAAGTCTTCCAAGTATATCTACAAGATCAAGTATACAACAGATCGAAGTATCAAAAGATACAAAGCGAGGTTCATGGTTTCTATCAGAAAGAGGGAGTCGATTATGGTAAGACACTACTCTAAGGGATATACACACCTCTTCAGTAGACAACTGGTGTAATCAAAGTAACAAAACATATTGAGCAACCTATATTGTGTGAGGCTCTCTACAGAGAACCACTTATGCATAGAAGGATTTGTACAAGCTTAGTAGGAACCCATGGGGTAGCACATATAGTTACATGAGGAGATTGAGGATCAATTAGAGTGATGATCCCAACCTTTACTATAATATTGAATATAGAGGCCTAAAAAAAACGAGAAGATCATATATGGGTGCAAGAGAAAATTTCCAACAAAGTTCGAGATGGAGGACCTTGATATCTAGTGACCTTGACAGGTGACATTGATGAGTACAAAGAAGACTAGTAGCAGAGGAGGCTACCTGCAACTCCAATTTCCTAATGTATATGTAGAGGGAGGATGGTTCTCTACCTCAGAGGGAGTGACTACGGTATATCTCAATATTCAAGAATCCTAACATGATTCTTGGGTTTAATATTCCTCAAGTAATGAGGAATATGATTCAGAAGAATAGTATACCAATGTAGATGCAGATTATGCTCTTATACATTTCATCATTGGATAAGAAGGTATGCACTAGTATGAAACATGGACACAGTTATATGTGATATGTTTTGTAATAATACTTTCTGTTATAACAATAATCCATCCTTAGTACGTTATTTTAGACCTTAGACAAATTCTTTTTCTTGTATGCATTGATTGCTATGGTTATATTGGCCCATTCACACACACACCAACACTCTAAATTGGTCAAAATGGAACATTTATTCCCTCATTAATGAAACTTATTATTGTCTTAGAGAACTTCCCTTCCTTGTTTTGTGGAGTCTGGTTTGACTAGGGGCGCTAGTGATGTTTTTAGACCATTTTTTCCATTCTAGTGCATTTATTGTTCACCTTGAACCACTACCACATCTTTGTTTTTTCACCCATTCTTGTAATAGAATCATTTATGCTTTATCATGCTGAACCAACGTTCACACCAAGTTTCCTGAACATTTGGGGTGATTTGAGAGCTAATTGGTCCACATAGGGGGGATGGAGGTCAAATCTAGTTATGACACATGTGCACTCCAAATGGATTCCTAAGCCTGAAAATTTTTCCCAAATGTAATATATGTCTATTCTAAACATATTCAAATGTTATAAAGTGTTAATAATATCCACTATCATCTTCCCGTGTGAATGTAATTTTAGACTTTTTCAACTTCTTTTGCTTCTTTTACAAACTAGAGAAAATTTGAGAGTCCCTTGGATTCTAGATACAACTATGAATAAATTATCACACTGTATCATATTTTATTGAAGCTGAAAATTGAATTTAGTGTGTTTGATTTTCTATTAGAGTGATTCTCCAGAGAAATTTGTGAATTTCCATTGCAGGTACATTCAAAAATTTTCACCATTAGCGCAAGAAGATATGGAGAAAACTAATTTCTTAGTAAAAACATTCAATTAATTCGAATGGAATGCCGATATGGTTATCCAATTGAGTTCCAAAGGTCTCTACAAGGTCACCATGGGGACAGAGGTAGAACCAAATTCTACAGTAGAGAAATCGAAGTATTTCAATAAACTTGATGAAGCGTTTGAAATTGTTTGTCTCAACATTTTGAGAGAAATCTTGTTTCATGTTGAAAATATATATACCCCAAATGAATTTTTGCTTAGGCTCGAATCTCTCTTCAAGAATACTAATGAGATGAGGGGCCACCATCTCGAAAATGAGCTCATCTCATTGAGCCCAGCGCATTATGAGACCACCCAAGAGTTCTTCACAAAATTCAAGTCATTGGAGCTTCAGTTCAAGCAGTGTGGAATAGATAAGAAGGATGACCAACTCATACTTTTGATTATTTAAAATCTAGGAACTGAGTATTCTGTGTTTGTTAGCACATTTAACTCAAGCAATATCACAACTCGAAATTGAAAAATTCCATCACTAGAATGCTTCATGGATTATTTGACCCAAGATCAAGATAAGCGGAACCATCAAAGAAAGGAAGGACAAAGCTCTTACTGCAGGGGTTTCTAATGAATCCAAAGGAAAGAATAAAGCCAAGGATTTGAAACATCCATATAAGAAGAAACAAGACATACCCAAAATTCCTGATGGGGGTTCGAATCCTTGCAAGGACAAGGACAAGAAGGGAAGGGACTCAAGACCAAATGCAATTACTGCCACAAGGGATGTAATCCAGAGAGTGCATGCATGAATAAAAACATATATATGATGGTACAACTGTTGGAGAATAACAACATCCTAGTTCTAGAGGGTACAAGGAAGAAGGATGGAACTTCAGGATCTAACAACAAAGAGAGGTTCCATGCATTGGTTGTTGGTTCTTCAGAATCTTCCACCTTCATCATTTATTTGGGAGCATCAAGGCACATGGCCTATATCAAATATTTATTCACATCCATGTATTCATACAGTAGACCAAGTGTTTGAATGGGTGATGATTCAGAGATACAGGCCAAGAGAGTTGCAGGGATCAATCTTGAAGATGGGTATTTCAACAATGTCATGTTTGTACCAGACTTGGCATTGAACTTGCTATCAGTATACCAAATGACACATACTGGAGAATCCAAGAGAGTAAAATTTACTCCATATGACGTTTAGATAGCTGAAATATCCTCCAACAAAGGGGTGGCATTGCGTATGCTGATCAACAAGATAGGATGTACAAATTCTCCAAATTTCTTCCAAACTCAAGTGGGAAAGTGCTCCTGTCTCATGCCAATGAAACCATCAATATGTGGCATGATATATTTGGCCATATGAACTATAAATATCTCCAAGAATTGAAAAATTATGGCATGGTGGAAGAGCTTCCTCCTATCAAGACATCCAATGGTGCATGCATTGGTTGTGTGGTGGGAAAGCATAGAGAGTGCAACTATGAGAAAGGGAAGGCAAGGAGAACTACATAAGTTCTTGGGTTGGTGCATTCATATCTGATTGGTCCTCTTCCCACTTCCTCCTATAGAGGATCAAGGTATGTTCTCACTTTCATAGATTATTTCTCAAGGTTCTGTTGGGTCTATTTCCTCAAGCTCAGATATGAAGTCTTTGAGACTCTAAAGATTTGGAAGGCCCCAATTGAGAATCAAAGTGGGAAAAATATCAAAATCCTTCATAACAATAATGGTAAAGAGTACATGAACAAGAATTTCCAACACCTATGTGAGGAATTTTGCATCCAAATGTAGCATTTGGTCCCCTATACACCACAACAAAATGGCATGGCAGAGAGGAAAACCAAGGCGCTTAAGGAGATGGTTACCTGTATGATTAAGGATAAGGATTTGCATCCTAATATATGTGGTGAAGCCATTAAATGTGCTGCATACATTAAAAATAGGTCTTTATACAAATCAATGATTGGAAAAACACCATATGAGGCTTGCTTTGTGTTGTCGCCTTTCACACACCCAGGTCACGTGGTAGAAATCTTCAAGCCACTTGGTGTATCCTTGGGGGAAAGTCTCAAGTAAATGCTGTCACCTTGTTCTTGACTCCTCCGTTTAGGCTCAACTCCTAACGAAGCCAATGGGGGTAGACCCTATTAAGTTACTAAGGCTAATTACTTAGTATGGTGATGTTAAACTAAATGAATTACTTAGGATTTTAAAATTTAACCATAAACAACCATAGATAACAAGATACAAAATGAGCACATGAAAGCACAATGCCGAGACACAATATATATATATATATATATATATATATATATATATAGCAAGAAAATAACTAGTGCCTTAAAATGGAGTCGAAATATAATCAATGTACTTGCATGTGCTTGGAGTGAATGTTTTGCAATTGCCTCTTGGTACATTTTAAGTTAATGTGAAATATGAGTTGATTAAAATTAGGCGAAGGGGTGGACTCCAGATATACCCGAGAGTACTTGGAGTATGTCCGAAACTAAACCTTCACCACTACCTGCAAGGAATATGTGGGCTAAATGGAGTCTCTGGGGCTATTTTTCATAATGTAGCTATTAGGTTGTGATAGAGATTGGTGCCTTGAGGTCACTTTTTAGGAGTTCCCGCTTCCTTTGGGTATTTTGCCACCGTAATGGTTTGATCTAGGTGTTGGATTTTCACCTGATGGTTTGTCAATTTGGGAGAGTGAATCCTAATTATTCTAGTCACTCAAGTGCTTTTGATACAGCTTGACTGATCGGACGAACCGCAACCAAGTGTAGAGCATGCACACCGGAGTCTTGTCAATTTTAGTAAATTTTGAGATGGGTGTTCTTATTAAAAAGAAAACCCTCCAGGAAGCTCTTTCGATACAAGTGGATCTCAATCGGGGAATCAAGGAGGGGTTAATTTTATAGTAGCCGATGAAAAAAATGATGAAAGGAAAACACAAATACACAATTATGGTTTTCTAATTAGTCCTACCATGCATCTCTTTCCCCTTTTGGGTCAATCGAAAAGTCATGGGGTAAGTATTAAGATTACCTTGAAATATCAAATATGGAATATGAAATTGATAATAAAACAAATTATACTACCTTGAGGATTAGAACTACGCTATTTTGCAAAAAAAAGGAAAGAAAAGTAAAAGGGAAACATAGACACAAATCCCCCTAGGGGGGATGGTTAATAGGCTCGAAAAACCCTATTCGAAAGGACCTTTTATTTTTATTAGCAAAGATTTACAATATCAGAAAATTAAAATTGATGCACTTTGGTCCTTGTTATCTAGGATCCAAAGGCTTACAACAAGCTTGTAACAAGATAGAATTAAAACACAGCGGTGGGGGAAGCTTCTGGGAAGCTCAGGTTCATCCAAGAGTCAGAAATTGGGCAGATTCTCCTTCTATTTTTTGTTAGACCTACTAAAAAAAAGCAAGAAATAAAAATAAAATGTGCCCAGACACACTTTCAAAGTGTTTTGGGTCACTACACTAGTTACCAAAAAAAAACTTAAGTAAATTTTTGTTAAATTGGGGTAATCTAGTTTTGAAAAAAAGGAACCAAGGAAAGCAAGATTTCCTTGGGATATTGGCTTGCTGTTTGGGAAGCCAATGAGATGTGCACTTTTATTGTAGAATATGAAACTTCAAAGTACAGCAAAGGAAACTAACTTAAAATCAAGCTACAAATTTTCATTAAAATGCTCGCAAAAAGAGGATAATTTCAGCTATATCTCTTAAAATATAACTTTATATGCGAAAAGGAACTGAGATATAAACTTAAGAAAGGATATTAATGACTAGATCTATATGTAATTTTCTTAATGAGATAGATCTAAGCAATAAGACTCTTTTAAAGTAACCAATTTGAAGAGAAATTAAGATTTTGAAGGAGGAAGAGAGAGGAAGAGTGTTTGAAGCCTGGGAATGTTGGGATTTGGATTCTGGTTTGGTGGAACACCGAGGGACTATGTCATTTAGAATATATTTATTATGAGGAATATGCAAACCAGCTCAACCTATTCTACAAGTGACATCACCTGCAACTTAGAAATCCTTGCACAAACAGATGGTTAAAACATAGGTGCCGCTGGAAGAGATAATTGGAAAGCATGCAATTAAACCTAAAATGCATACAAATCCAATAGATATGAAACAAGAAGTAGTAAGAGAATAAATCAAACTAGAATAAAATCTTACCCTAATAGGAGGGATCTCTCTCCTTCAAGGCCAACAATTAACCAACAAAAGAAATGATAAATAAAACAGATTATACCTCATAAGAATTTGACATCAACATCCACACATGAAGAGAATTACACCATAGATATTGCCTCCAAAGATTCTTTATTCCAAAATAATAAACAATACAGTACAATAGAAACAACACCTCAATCCCAGTTATAACTAGCTTGGAAGAGGCTGCTTGTGCTTTGATTTATACAAAAACTAGGAGATCCAACCGAGAGGGGGTGCAAATCCCAAGGAGACAGATCAAATCAGCTGATGGAGAGTCAATCAATGCAGATCTGAAGCTGAACTGAGCCTACTTGTCAACTTGTGCTTTGATTTATACAAAAACTAGGAGATCCAACCGAGAGGGGGTGCAAATCCCAAGGAGACAGATCAAATCAGCTGATGGAGAGTCAATCAATGCAGATCTGAAGCTGAACTGAGCCTACTTGTCAACTGGGGGCTTGATTGAGCTGACACATCAAATCATAAACCAACACATCAGTCCACAGAGCTCCTAGGAGAGCCCACACGTGGAGGAGAGAGAGAGGGCGCAATTCCTCATAAAGACTACTGAAGATCAACTCTAGATCTGATTTGATCACCTCCTTCAGTCAAGGATTTGTTAGATCCAATCATTTTGGTTCAGATTTGACTGATTTCAATCAAATCGGCTAAGAATCCACTGATCTATGGTTTTGGATTTGCTCCATTATTCATCAATTTATTAATTAAAATAATCAATAATTGATTTTTGGGGCTTTCTTCCCTCAGTGATGGAAAATCACTCAAAACTAGGAAATAGTGGGTCCATGGGTTTACATGGTGCTCTTAGCTTGAAAATGAGCACCTACATGACTGAAACTGATTATTTGGCCCACTTTTATTACAAAATCAAATTTTCCAATTAAACTATTAAAAAATAGCCTAAGTTTTGGAAAAATTAAATTTTAATTAAAAACACTGAAAACACTAAAAATTTGAAAAATTGAAAAAACCTAGGGGGACTTAGACATGTTCATATGACTCGGCCATGATGTCTAGCATGTTTATACATTGACACATAGACTCTAATAACCTCAATAGGCCTAAATTCCAAGCCGACCACCTCAACTTTGGAGGTATGGAGTGAAAAAATCAGCAATTATCAGTCATTTATTCAACAACCAATAATAACGAAGGGAAAAAGCACCCAGGTCTGATCAGATCGACAAATAAATTCGAAGAGACCAATTCTTTTATAGACACTATCATGCTAGAACATTTATTACAATTCCCCTATGGGGTATGAACATGTGATATAGTACAACAAGCACTTCCCAGAAGTACTTCCAAAGGGATTCTTAAGTCTGAACAAGTTATCCTTGTCTGGTTCACCAGGCTCACTTGATAAAAAATCACTAAGTACAACTTAGGTGGTAACAGTTTTGTCACAAGCCAAATATTTCACATTTAAGGATTTTTGGCTCAAGGGCATGCACTCAAATTCCTTCTAAAAAGAGAAAGGCCCTGGAGAAAAAATTAAAGGAGTGAATCATGGTGGAATATTGTGAATATAAAAATGGATACAAGATATTTTATCCATCCACACACAAGTATTTCATAGAAACAAGTGTGCAATTCTAAAAAGAAATTATTCCATATTGTGAACTAGCACCAGGGGAATGCTCTTCTCCTCAACACCAAGATGATGTAAGTGATGATTCCATTTATGATATTTATAATATTTATGATTTTGATATGGCTTACAATTATGTGTTTGAACATGACTCACCCTCAAGGCCCAAGTGGGCATAGAAAACCATAGAAGTTGTTGGGGATTTAGCAGGAAATTCTCTAGATTCTAGGAAGACTAGATCACAATTCCAATGTGCTTATTTTGAAAATGAATGAGTCTTGCTGAGAATTGATATATTATGATTGTATATGATCCAAAATAATATCAGGAATAAATATTATGACCCAATATGCCAATCATCCAAGCAAGAAGAGTTCAACTCACTACAAGAAAATGAGACTCGGGAATTGGTTCCTTTCCCTCCCGAGAGGAAGGTTCTGCAATGCAAGTGGGTGTTGTCCACTGATTGCACACCAGCAGCATAAATATTCTAAAAATTTTCTCCTCACTTGAGAAAGTGGGAGAGGTGTGACCTTAGAGGCAAGCACAGAGCTAGGTACTGTCACCTACTCCTAGCTCCTCCGTTTAGGATAACTCCTAACAAAGCCAAGGGGGGTAGTCCCTAACAAAGAGTTTTCTATGGCTCAATGTTTAATTTAAGTTTTAAGATGTTTTGGATGTGGATGGGTGTTGTTTAAGAGTTGCTTGTGATTATAAATGATTAAGTTTATGAATGTGACATGTAAATCAGAGCAATCCACGTTGCTAGCAAGAGACTGAAAGATAAGCAAATATTCTAGAATTGTAACTTAAGCATTCAAATATATTCAGCAAAAATAAACCATAGAAAGTTGATCAAGATAGAATATTACTCAATTATAATGAAGGACCAGTCCCTTATGGAGTAAAATAAATGTGTGAAACAAAGTCTAGGAATTAAGCTAGTGAATATTAGGTTTTGCAAGTGCTCTTGGTAGATTTTAAGAATTTTAAAGAATGCTCTTGATTAGCGTGTCAACGAAGGTTTGTCAAAGCCAGGAGACTCTTCTAAGTTTCCTCTATTTAAGACATGTCAAGCCTGCCCAGTATGCCAGGCTGATATTGTCAAGTGACCAGCTAGCTGGGAATCTAAGACAATGGGAGGTTCCGGCGCCTCTAATAGGAAGTACATTGGAAAGATACCTACAATGTTGGTGCATTGGTTAAGGGTGTTTAAGGGTTATTAAATTACTCTTGTAGGGTTTAGATATCCAATGTCATTTCTGGGTATTCCGATCTAGGATCGGTCAAAGCATACTCCTGCAAGGAGGGAAGGGAGTTAATTAATTAAAGGGGTATGTGTGTTAAAGATTTTATTAAAACAATTAATTAGAATCTCTGGCAGAGAGCACTCTTGACCCCGTTTTATGACAGTGGTTCAAGAGACTTAGCTAATCTATATGCAGCTAATGCAGGGATTGTGCAAGCCTAGGGTGCTCTCCGACAGAGAGTTCTCTTTACTTGTTTTTTTTGCAAGTTCAAGAGTCTTAAATAATTAATTGATTAAACAAGCACAACAATTAAGATGAAAGTGGTTGATTAAGCTCTCTGACAAAGAGCACTCTTGATCCACCTTACGGTGAGATTCAAGAGATTTTGGTTCTTTTTTATGATTTGACAATTATATAACAAGATACCAAAATGCAATAATAAAACTAGAAATTACTATTTATGCTAAGGAACAACTATCAATTAGCAAAAAATGGAAACTAAGACTAAGCAAAGAACTAAACTAATTGCTTAAAGGAAACTACACTAAAAAATCATAAAAAATGACACAACACCCTTCCCCCAAATAGGGGAAGTATAAAAGAATGGAGACTTTCTCCCAGTAGCTCTTTTTATTAGTTTTTTTTACAATGATGATGTGTTATTTGCTTCTTGGAAGAACAGGTAAAGAAGGGGATTGAGAGAAGAGAGAGAGAGTCTTTTTGTTCTTTTGCACTCCATGCTTGCTTGTGGCCTTTGGGATCTCCTTCACTTTCCTGAAACTAAGATCTCTAGACATACACTTGTTATAGGATTAGTTGATAAAAAATAACTTGAAAATAAATCCACAAACTCGATAAAAAAAACTACCCAAACTTACCGAAAAGAAGGGAGAGAAGAGGAAAGAGAAAGGCAAGGCAAGAGAGGGGGAAAGGGAGTGAAAAGAGGAAAAAAGGAAAGTCAAAGAAGTATAGAAACTAAGGGGCAAAGAGGGCTGCAAATCAAATAAAGAGGGCTACAAATGAGGGTTAAAAAGTCTGAAAGTATAGCCCAAAAGATGGTTGAAGAAGAGGATGGAAAGGGGCTGCAAACAGTGGAAACAAAGAGGCAAAAGAGGGCTGTCCAAAAGGGTGAAAATGGAGAAAAATGGACAGAGAAAAAAAGGAAGGAAAGGCTGCAAATAAAAGGCTAAAAAGGCTGAAATTATAGCCCAAGATATGGCCCAAAAACAGGATGGAAAGGGGATGCAGAAAAGGAGAAAGGAGCCAAAAGAGGGCTATCCAAAATGGTGAAAAGTGGGGAAAACTGGACAGCGAAATAAGGGAAGGAAAGGCTGAAAAAAGAAGGCCTAAAAGGCTGAAAAAGTAAACAGGGAAGCTGACCGGGGCAAAGGCTAGGTGAATGAATGTTCACTTTAGCCAAAACGTGCCCTAATCCCAAGAAAATAAAGATTTTATAAAAAATTTGAGAGATGAATAATATGAAAGAAACACTCAAACCTATGGTACTTTGATGGGGTTTGGATTCTTTTGGATCTTGAAAATTTGGAATTTTCCTTGGCTTCAAGAGGAGAGGATGCACCTGAGCTCAAACTCCTACTCGCTTCAATGAGATGACCTGAACAATTTCAACTCAATACTTGCAAACAATGGATTAGATCATGTATGTTTGGTAAATGAAAATGTAAAGAGCATGTCATACAACTGAATAATCGATTATACTTTAATTCATAGAAACAAAACCATAAAAGATCAAATTGTAACATCAAATAATCAATCTTACATGCTTATAGAAGCCTTCTAAAGCATAAGCTATTATCCAATCCTAAGCAATAAAAGACAAAAATTGAAACATTTCACCTCATTCGCCAATTGTTCATTCACATTCACACACCATGTATGCCTCCAAAGCCTGAAAATTTATTATACGGTTCCAAAAGCAAAAAGCATTACATTAATTCACCAGAGTTTCTTTCTAAGAGCTGAAAGAGCCTCTATTTAAGAAATGACAGAGTGCTAAAACCCTAAAACCAAAAAACCAACCCTACTGCATGGAAAAGCTGCCTACTAGGTATGAAAACCTACTTTGTTAGGTCTAGGAATCCTACTAATGGTGTAAGCTTTAGTCTTCACCTCGATCAAATCACCGGACCAATGAGAGCTCTCCATCTCATCTTTAGCTGGAGATGACATCTCTGATAACTAATAATAAATTAATTGCTCTCTTAATGATGACTGAAGCTGATTTATGATAACTCCAATCCTCATAAGTGTTCCATGAGATGTCATTTAGTGTTTTATTTTACTAAATTTGGATTAATTTGGAGAGTTTTAGTTTTCTCCAAAATAATCATTTTTTTACTCAAAACTGACATTTTTGAGTAAAAAGGCATTATGTGTCTGATTGCTGATCTAAAAGTTGGTTCTGACTGGCTCACTGATCAAGAACGATTTTTGGATTAAGGTTAAAGCCGTCAATCACTGAATTTTAAATCCGGATGACTTATTTACCACGAACGGGTTTTTTCCATTTAATTAATGGAAAAATTAACCCAAAAAACATAGGAAAAGTAATTAAAAATTAAAAAATTAAAAAATAATTTTTCACTGTTCGAAAAATACTTTTTTCAATTTTTTTTATGTGTCCAGATGACTTAGGACATGACCATGATCTATCTAAATAATTTTTATTAGGCTTATAACACTCAGTTGGGCTCTAACAATCCCCCAAGGCCCAGAATTCAATATCGAGCATTCCCACTTTGGAGGAAGCGGGAGAAAACCTTGTCAATTATACTCGGTTGAAGGCAAAACATAATTATCAGGGGGAAAAAACTCCCTGGAATACCCTTTTGGAGATTCTACGTCTCAAGAGACCAAACCACTCAAAAATATCCTACTAGCACATTTTATTACAAACCCCGCGAGGCCATGGTCAAAATTATTAAAATAAAAAAGTGGCTAGCCAATATTGGCTAGACATGTAGACGGATCAACTGATACACTGGAATCAGAATTTGAACAAGTATGTCAACTGGCCGCTCCTCAGGTAATCCAACTAAGTCCAAAATTAGTGTATAATATTTGGCTCCAACTGTGGGATGTGTGCTCGATCTAATCTCTTATGCAAGGGGAGCATACGAGAACCCAAAAATCTCTGGTTTCCATATCCTATAAAAACATCTCAACTTGACAAGAAAACCTTAGTAGCACAAGTTTTATGAAAACGAGTAAATGATCCAAAAGTTACTTTATTCAAAGAAATGACAAAACTTAACTAAAAATTTTATTTATTTCTAAGTACAAAAAGAAAATTCTAAAGTAAATGCTCACTTTAAGGAGCCTATTTTCCTACTCTAAGCATGATACAAAAAAGGTTAGGTGTAATCATAAATCCAGTGTAGCCACCTAAGAATTTTATTAATATAAAAAGGTTTTTCCTTGTCTTCGATTACCAGCCAAAGTAAGGACACAATTTTCAAAAAATGCAAACCTACATAATGATCAAGAACGGGCAGGCTGGACGGGGAATCATAGGCATGAATAATTTCGTCAAACTTCTTCCCAAACTGATAGATGTTCACACAGGCTGCTTCTATCCATGACTGGATCGTGCTGATATACAAATTGGGATAATGTGGTAGGTCAAATACACCATCATGCTGATCATCAAGGCTTATCAAATAGTAACTCATTGTATAAGCCCCAAGGTGCTTCAAAACATAAGGAACATCTATATGTGAAGACAATGGCTAAGAAAAAACTTCAACTAGTTGTATCCCATCTAATTCTTCACTGTACAGGGTTTTTAAATCCTTATTACCGATTCTTAGATACAATTCTGACTGATCATATGAAATCTCTGATTGCTCTTCCTTATAACTTTCATAAGTCTCAGAATAACAACTCCCCTTTTTTGGACATATCATAGATGAGATTTTGAAAAATATTCTCAAAGGTATCATAGGTTGGATTTTCAATAAAAGTCCAATAGTCATCATCACCATCTATGTCAGATACGAGAGATGCCTCATCATTGGTATCAAGTCCCTGTCTACACTTCTCATTTTTCTCTAAACAATCTTCTTCAAAAAGTTGGGTTTTAAAGATATCACAGAGGACCCAACTTTCCAAATATTTGTCATTCGGTGGAGTGCATGGAGGAATCTCATCACATGAGACTTCTAAGATTGGATTTTTAATTGAAGTCTCAAAGTTATCATCCATCTCAATTGTAAGGGATTATTCCTCACTTGTATCACATCTGATTTTATATCCCTCCTCATGATCATAGTCATCTTTTTCAGAAAAAAGGTCACAAGGTAGTAAACCTTCCAAACTATCATCATTATGCTCATTAGTAGGATTAGTGCTAAATTTTTTAGTGAGATCATCCAATTGCTGACTATAATCTTCAACTTGACCCCAAGTTTCTATGGTGACAGGATGGAGCTATCTAACTGTGTTAATGTATTTAGGCTCTCTTGAATATTGTTTTGTCTCTCTCAAACTTTCTTTGGAAATATCATGCATGTCATATACACAGTTTATGTACTCAAGCTCGCTTAATGATGCTTTAGGACCACAACCCTCTAGAAAACCATGCTCCTAAACATAGCATGCATAATAACAAGAAGATTCTTCATGAAGGTCTTTACATGCCCTACAAAATGGCTTATACTGCTCAACCATGTTAGCAGCCTCTAGTTGATGAGGAGGCCTCTGCTCATGGTTGGGAGGATTTCTTTGCCAAGTTGGCTTGGCAGGAAAGGTTCTAGGAGTGGAGTGAGTTTGATTTCTTTCCATTTTGATCACCCTATTTTGAAATTCTTTTAACTGTGCTAAGTGTTTTTGCTTGGCCTCCTCCATATTTTTCTTCATCTCCATCATTTGTTTTTCATAGGCATCCTTCATAGCTGATAAAGGATCCTTGTATTTTGGTTCACTGATTTTCAGCAGAGTTTAAGACCTTGAATAACTATGGAGGTTAGATTCGCGAGATGACTGCATGTTCAGATCAATCTTGATTGCCATATCCTAATCCTAGAGCAAGTTAGCAGGTTCCTTGTCTCTGATCTGGTATTGCATTTTGCCACTAAGTGCCTCAATGTAATAGACAAGAATGGTTGGTTTAGTTGGGGCATACTCAGTAGGGATGGCATTTGATAATTATGTGAACCTAGTATTGAACTCATCCATTGTTTCTGTGTCTGTCTTCTTTATGTTGGTCAAGGACGCCAGTTGATGCTGAGGTTCTTTCTTTTCACCGAACTTGTTGGTGAAAGAATTTTTGAAAGCTGCTAGACTATTAAAGGAATTTTCTGGTTAATTGCTATACCAGTCACCTGCCTTTTCATCCAAATATAGAGAAAATAACTTCATATACACATCATCATGTTGGCTGACCACATCATTGACATAAGCATTGATACACCTAGATAATTTCCTGAGGTGCATGGTGGAGGTAATGGCATTAGTGCCTGTATACATCGGGAGCTTCTCGACAGCTTTGTTTGGAAGACGGTGGGGTTGACCTACTATCTGAGAAAATTCAAGCTGAGTAAAATATTCACCCATTATGTCAGAAATAGTGGTATTAGTGTTTTTAGGAAATAAAATGTGGATGTCTAAAACAGACTCAGATCCAAGTTCTACAAGGATCCTGCGAGAAGATAGTTTGTTTAATATACTTCTCAAGACCTTTTTGGGGTTAGGGATGAAATCAACCAAAACTATAGAGTTTCTTCTAGTAGAATACCTTGAGGTGTTAACTAACAGTGGAGTCGTCAGGTGGATTTAAGTCTAACTTCAGAGAGTGATTGGACTATAAATCTACCAAAAATGATAAAAAGGTAAAAAACTAAAAGAAACAAAGGTCATCTAGGAACAAATAGATTTGTCCCCGACAACGGTGCCAAAATATGTTGTCCGTCGATTGCACACAAGTAGTAGAAATATTCCAAAAGTTGTAACCTCACTTGTGAAAGTGGGAGAGGTGTGACCTTGGGGGAAAGAACAGAGCTAGGTACTATCACCTACTCCTAGCTCCTCCGTTTAGGCTAAATCCTAATGAAGCCAAGGGGGGTAGTCCCTAACAAAGAGTTTTATATGGCTCAATGTTTAAGTTAATTTTTAAGATGTTTTGGATGCATATGGGTGTTGTTTAGTAGTTACTTGTGACTAGAAATGATTATGTTTATGAATGTGACACGTAAATCAGAGCAATCCACGTTGCTAGCAAGAGACTGAAAGATAAGCAAATATTCGATACTTGTAACTTAAGCATTCAGATATAATCAGCAAAAATAAACCATAGATAGTTGATCAAGATAGAATATTACTCAATTGTAATGAAGGACCAGTGCCTTATGTAGTTAAATAAATGAGTGAAATAAAGCCTAGGAATTAAGCTAGTGAATATTAGGTTTTGCATGTGCTCTTGGTAGATTTTAAGAATTTTAAAGAATGCTCTTGATTAGGGTGTCAACGAAGGTTTGTCAAAGCCGGGAGACTCTTCTAAGTTTTCTCCATTTGATACATGTCGGGCCCACCCAGTATCCCAGGCTGATATTGTCAAGTGACCAGCTAGTCGGGAATCTAAGACAGCGGGACGTTTCGTCACCTCTAATAGGAAGTACTTTGGAAGGATCCATACAATTCCGATGCATTGGTTAAGGGTGTTTAAGGGTTATTAAATTACTCTTGTAGGGTTTAGAGATCCAATGTCATTTTTGGGTATTCCAATATAGGATTGGTCAGAGCATACTCCAGCAAGGAGGGAAGGGAGTTAATTATTTAAAGGGGTATGTGTGTTGAATATTTTATTAAGACAATTAATTAGACTCTCCAGTAGAGAGCTCTCTTGACCCCATCTTATGACAGTGGTTCAAGAGACTTAGCTAATCTATATGTAGCTAATGCAGGGATTGTGCAAGCCTAGGATGCTCTCTGATAGAGAGTTCTCTTGACTTGTTTTTTTTGCAAGTTCAAGAGTCTTAAATAATTAATTGATTAAACAAGCACACCAATTAAGATCAAAGTGGTTCATTAATCTCTCTGACAGAGAGCACTCTTGATCCACCTTACGGTGAGATTCAAGAGATTTTGGTTCTTTTTTATGATTTGACAATTATATAACAAGATACCAAAATGCAATAATAAATCTATCAATTAGTGTTTATGCTAAGGAACAACTATCAATTAGAAAAAAATGGAAACTAAGAGTAAGGAAATAACTAAACTAATTGCTTAAAGGAAACTACACTAAAAAATCATGAAAAATGACACAACACCCTTCTCCCAAATAGGGGAAGTATAAAATAAAGGAGACTTGCTCCCAGTAGTCCTTTTTATTAGTTTTTTTTACAATCATGATGTGTTCTTTGCTTCTTGGAAGAACACGTAAAGAAGGGGATTGAGAGAAGAGGGAGAGAGTGTTTTTGTTCTTTTGCATTCCTTGCTTCCTTGTGGCCTTTGGGATCTCCTTCACCTGCCTGAAACTAAGAGCTCTAGACATACACTTGTTATAGTATTAGTTGATAAAAAATAACTTGAAAATAAATCCACAAACTAGATAAAAAAAACTACCCAAACTTACCGAAAAGAAGGGAGAGAAGAGGAAAGAGAAAGGCAAGGCAAGAGAGGGGGAAAGGGAGTGAAAAGAGGACAAAAGGAAAGTCAAAGAAGGATGGAAACTAAGGGATAAAGAGGGATAAAAATCCAAGAAAGAGGGCTGAAAATGAGGGTAAATAAGGATGAAAGTACGGCCCAAAAGATGGTTGAAGAAGAGGATGGAAAGGGGCTGCAAAAAGTGGAAACAAAGAGGCAAAAGAGGGCTGTCCAAAAGGGTGAAAAGTGGGAAAAGTGGACAGAAAACAAAAGGAAGGAAAGGCTGCAAATAAAAGGCTAAAGAGGCTGAAAGTACATCCCAAAATATGGCCCAAAAAGAGGATGGGAAGGGGCTGCAAAAAAGGGAGAAAGGAAGCAAAAGAGGGCTGTCCAAAAGTGTGAAAAGTGGGGAAAAGTGGACAGCGAAGTAAGGGAAGGAAAGGCTGCTAAAAGAGGGCCTAAAAGGCTACAAAAATTAAATAGGGAAGCCAACCAGGGCAAAGGCTAAGTGAATGAATGTTCACTTTAGCAAAAACGTGCCCTAATCTGAAGAAAATAAAGATTTTATAAAAAAAATTGAAAGATGAATAATATGAAAGAAACACTCAAACTTGTGGTACTTTGATGGGGTTTGGATTCTTTTGGATCTTGAAAATTTGGAAGTTTCCTTGGCTTCAAGAGGAGAGGATGCACCTGAGCTCAAGCTCCTACTCACTTCAATGAGATGACCCACACAATTTCAACTCAATACTTGCAAACAATGGATTAGATCATGTATGTTTGGTAAATGAAAATGTAAAGAGCATGTTGTACAACTGAATAATCAATGCTACTTTAATTCTAGAAACAAAACCATAAAAGATCAAATTGTAACATCAAATGATCAATTTGATGTGCTTATAGAAGCCTTCTAAAGCATGAGCTATTATCCAATCCTAAGCAATAAAAGACAAAAATTGAAACATTTCACTTCATTCGCCAATTGTTCATCCACATTCACACACCATGTATGCCTCCAAAGCCTTAAAATTTATTATATGGTTGCAAAAGCAACAAGCATTACAGTAAGTCACCATAGGTTCTTTGCATAAATATCCATTCTCAATAGAGATGAAAGACCTTCTATTTAACAAAAGAGAGAGTGCTAAAACCCTAAAACCAAAAAACCAACCTTGCTGCATGGGAAAGCTGCCTTCTAGGTCTGGAAACTTGCTTTGTTAGGTCTGGGAAGCCTACTGATGGTGTAAGCTTCAGTATTCACCTCCTTCAAATCACCAAACCAACGAGAGCTCTCCATCTCATCTTTAACTGGAGATAAAATGTCTGATAACTGATAATAAATTAATTGCTCTCTTAATGATGACTGAAGCTGAGTTATGATAACTCCAATCATCATAAGTGTTCCATGAGATGTCATTTAGCCTTTTATTTTACTGACTTTGGATTAATTTGGAGAGTTTTAGTTTTCTCCAAAATAATCATTTTTTTAATAAAAATATTTTTTTAATGCAAATCTGTTTTTACTAAAAATCATTTTTTTACTCAAAACTAACTTTTTTGAGTAAAAAAGAATTATGTGTCCGATTGCTGATTTGAAAGTTTGTTCTGACTGGTTGGCTGATCAAGAATGATTTTTGGCTTAAGGTTAGAGCCTTCAATCACTGAATTCTGAGTCCGGATGACTTATTTACCACGAACGGGTTGTTTCCATTTAATTAATGGAAAAATTAACCCAAAAAACTTAGGAAAAGTAATTAAAAATTACAAAATTAAAAAATAATATTTCATTGTTCGAAAAATATTTTTTTGAAATTTTTTTATGTGTCTAGGTGACTTAGGACATGACCATGGTCTATCTAAATAATGTCTACTAGGCTTATAACACTCAGTTGGTCTCTAATAACACCCCAAGGCCTAGAATTCAACATCAGGCATTCCAGCTTTGGAGGAAGTGGGAGAAAACCTCGTCAATTATACTCAAATGAAGGCAAAACATATTTGTTAGGGGCAAAAAACTCCCTGGAATACCCTATTTGAGATTTTACGTCTCAGGAGATCGAACCACTCAAAAATATCCTACTAGCACATTTGATTAAAAACCCTGTGGGGCCATGGTCAAAATTATTAAAATAAAAAATGGCTAGCCAATATTGTCTAGACATGTAGACGGATCAACTGATACACTGGAATCAGACTTTGAACAAGTCTGTCAACCAACGACTCCTTAGGTAATCCAACTAAGTGCAAAATTAGTGTATAATAGTGGCTATAGCACCAAATTTGATGCTGATGGGTCTGATATAAAATATAAGTCTTTATTAGTTTCTAAAGGCTTCTCTCAAGTCTAAAGAGTGTACTATACATAGACATTTGCACCGGTTGCAAAGATGGAATCTATCAGGCTAGTTTTAGCCATTGTTGCTAGTAAGCACTCGTAGGTTCACCACATGGATGTCAAAAGTTAATTTATTCATGGTGAGATACAAGAGGAGATATATATGCAGAAACATTAAGGTTTACAAGAGTATCCTTCCCTTGTATGCAAGTTAAATAAGTCACTCTATGGCCTCAACCAAGCCCTAAGGGCTTGGTATGCTAAGATGGACAATTTTCTGTTATCACATGGATTTGTTAGATGGAAGTCTAATACTAATGTTTATTTGCAGCATATTGGTGATGTATTGCAGGTATTTTTCTGTATGTTGATGAAATTTTTATTATAGGTAGTTGTACTAAAGAAATTGGGTCAATTAAAGCATCTTTGCACCGTGAATTTTCACTGACTGATCTTGGATTGTTGAATAAATTTCTTGGTTTGGAAATTGAGAAATATGAAAGAGGAATCATGATCATCCAAAAAAAGTATGATTCAGACCTATTATTAAAGTTTAATATGTCTGAATGTAAGGAAGACAAGTTCCCATTCCTTTTTGGTATCAAACTAGGTGAAATTGGTGACTCTCCATTGGTGGATTCCTCATTGTACATGCAACTAGTTGGCATTTTGTTGTATATTATTCATTCGAGACCTAATTTAGCATATGCTGCAGGTGTTGTATCTAGATATATGTAGAATCCTCATGATATAAATTGGAAGGTAGAAAAAGGATCTTTCAGTATATACAAGAACCAGGAACTTCGGGGTACACTATGTTGCTAGTTCTCCACTAGAACTAGTAGGATTTTTTTTATTCTGATTAAGCTGGAGATCCCAATGAAAGAAAATACACTTCAGGTTTTGTATTCATGATAGAAAAATGTCCCATATTCTGTTCAAGAAATAAATGACACACTATTTTTCTTTCTTCAACTGAGGTCGAGTACAGAGGAGCAATGAATGCAGCTACACAATGTGTGTGGTTGCAAGGCATTCTTCGGGAACTTGATGTTGCACTTGATTCACACACTATCATTTGGTGTGACAATCAAAGAAAAATAAATATTTCCATAGATACACTATAGAGACAAAGGACTAAACAAACAGATATTCATATTCAGTACATTAAGGGTTAAGCGCATGATCGGGTGCTAGCCTTGTAGTATTTTCCTTCTGCTGAGCAAACTACTGATATTTTCACCAAGTGTTTCACAAAGAATAACTTCATGTAATTGAGATAAATTATTGGAGTGAATGATAAATGGTGATGCATTCTATTCACCTTCATATTTTTTGTCTCGTGTCCTTTTTTGAGGAGAGGTTTTGTTCCCATGTGGTTTTCCTCTTTTCCTTGTTTTTATGGACAAATAAAATTTTATGTTGTATGAGGTGACTTGAGACAATGTTTCCAAGGTCTCCATGATATTTTTGGTTAATTTGTACTAATTCAACCTTAAGGGTGTTTTTACAACAATAATCCATCCTTATTACCTTATTTTATACCTTATACAAATTCTTTTGCTTCTATGAATTGAATGCTATGGTTTAGACTTAGGGAAATTGGTCTAGGAAATAAACTAGCTATTTTGGCCCCTTCACACACACAACAATTCTCTAACTTGGTCAAAATGGAGCATGTGCATCCTCATTAATGACCCTTTGTGTCTTGGAGCACTTCCCTTCATTTTTTTACGAAATCGGTTTTGACTAAGGGCTCTAGTGATGTTCTTATACCATTTTTTCCCTTCTAGTGCATTTATTGTTCACCTTGAGCCACTCCCACGCCTTTTTTTCTCACTCACATCTGTCATAGACTCATTTATGCTATAGTATTTCACACCAATGTTCACACTAGGTTTCATTATGGTTTGGTGTGATTCGAGAGCTAATTGGTCCACCTAGGGGGGATGGAGGTCAATTCTCGTTATGACACATATGCACTCCCAAATGCCTTCCTAAGCCTCACGTTTTTCCTAAATTTAATACATGTCTGTTAAACATATTCATATGTTAGAAAATGTTAATAATATCCACTATTAGCTTCATGTGTGAACATAATTTCATACTTTTCAACTTTTTGTGCTTGTTTTGCAAACTAGAGTGAATTGTGAGAGTTCCTTGGATTCTAGATCCAACTATGAATCGAGTTTGACACTTGCTCAATATTTCTTATCATGAGAAATATAGGAACATGTCCTCAAAATTAGACGATGAAGTTGAACAGATTGGTAGAGACTCCAGTAATTCAAGAAGATAGAGATCAAGATGGATTCTGCCAAACAAACGAAAGATAAGTATTTGAACTGTCATTTCCTATATATTATGTGTATTAGAATATTTTCAGTTTACTACTAATATGTAGGTTATGGGTAAGTGGCTTATGTTGTTGTACAACATTCCTTTTCTACTTATATGAAACCTCCTTGCTAACGTAATGTCTTGGAAAGATGGAAGGAATATAGAAATTTACTGTATGTAAATAAGATGTAGATGATTGTTGCATTAGCTTAATTAGTTGCACCATTATATCACATATATCTTTATACATAATAATTTATCATCATGAATATGTTTCGAAATGTTTCTAATCATACAACTATATTTGACTTGTAGGAAGGATTGTATGCAATCACCTACAAGAGAAGAAATGGTGAAGTTGTAGATGTACGATATAGTTGCAGATAAGAATGATGAAGCTACAGATGCACAAAAGAAGAATGATGCAAGTTGTGAATTACATTTGAGGATGTACAAGAGAAGAATGATGTAGTTACAAAAGAATAATAATGCAAGTTGTGAATGTATGATGTAGAAAATGTTAAAGAACAAGTTGCAGAAGGGAGCTATAAAGCTCAAGTATGTTCCTACAGAGGAATAAGTAGGAGATGTGTTGACTAAGTATTTGTCTTATGTAAAGTTTGAATACTTTTGAGACAATATTTGTGTAGTCCAAAAGGAACTCTCTTGAAAGAGGGAGTGGCAGTATGAGGAAGAAGGATGTAGTTGTGGTAGTTCAGTCTAGAGTAGGGTAAGTTTGGATAGGATTGTTGGACCGAAAGGGTTTGTCAGTCAGACGAGGCATGTTGATCCTAGGGGGATTAATATGTCTAGATAGATTAGTTTAACCCAAGTGGGTTTGTAAGCTAGGACAAGGCTTGTTGGCCCCTAGGAAGATCCATCTTTCTACCTCTAATTGTTGGCTCAAAAGGGTTAGTAATCCAAACAAGGATTGTTTGGTATCCAAGGACATCAATATGTCTAACAAGGCTTCTCAATCCAAATGGGTTAGTAATTCACAACATATATTGTTGTAAGTGGTTTCAGTATTGTTATACTAATGACTGCTAATATTTTTGAATATAGTTTTCATTGTCAAAGGAGTTCAGTAATGACAAAGGAATAACCTAAGACATGATGGCAAGGAAAAATCAATGTAAGGTAAAGGAATAACAAAGGAAGTGATGGCATGGCATGCATTATGATGTGGCATATGTGATGAGGCTGGAAAGACACATGAGGGGATCCAGTAAGGGGATTCGAATTTCGATCGATATTGATTTCTCGATTGTTATAGCTAATTTTACCACACCAGGTGAATCAAACTTGTATGGCCTTCCCTTGTCCCTCTACAGACTCCTTAGACCCCTTGGACCATTTTTTGTCCTTTGATGTTTCCTAGACCATTCCTAAAAACATGTGAAAATTGCTATACGTGACTTTTAAACCCCTTATCACATATATACGCGGGTTTGACCCCTAAAACTGTGTACATCAGGATGTGTACAAAATCCAAATCCTTTTGGAGTTTTCCTTGACATGGATCCGACTCACTTGTCTCATGGCCTTCCCTATGCCTTGAGATTGCTCAGATTTGACCTTTCATTACCCCATTGAAAAGCTATATAAGGAACCCTTTGGATACATTGAAGGCATGAGAGAATTGAGAGCAAAGAAATTATAGTCCATTCTTGCCAGAACTTGTGCTTGAGTTTTCATCCCTTTGTCCCTTGGAGCACTTTTGTGTTCTTCCCATGCTTGCCTTATGCTTGTGAGCTTGCTATCGAGAGATGGACGATTGAGGTGGTGGAGGCCCAAGTGGGGGATTCAGTTTCTCCAATTCACAGATGTGCCGACAAAGGTTGTATTCATTGTAATCTCTAATTTTATATTAATAGAAATATCTTTTCCTGTCCAATAATGTATGTTTGAATGAATATTTTATCGATGGATGATTTCAAATGCTTATACATTATTGATTATATATGCTAGAGTATATCTAACACCAATATATATAGTATGCTTGTCTTGTTTACTTGTTGTTGAGGAAGTGATTCATCAATTCAAGCTAAAGTTGGAAAGCTGAATGAGGATCTACTTCAACCGTCTGAAATAAGGTACGAGGTCTGATCCTTTAGTGTTAAATATTTGATTTCTCTTGCATATTCGAAAGGATTGATTTTTGGAGTCAAGCTATTTGTTGTGGTACCCCAAGCCATAGGAATTTCTCTCCATAACATAATTGGTGACTCCGCTAGGGATGTTCCTTATTTTTATTTTGGGTTTGCGGACATAATGGGCTTGATATTCTTGACTTTCTCTTTGTTTCTCCTTATTTATATGTTGCATTTTATAGTATGTTTATCCATGGACACTCCCCTTTATTGGTTTGACCCTTAGCCTACTTTTTACCACTACCTTCTCTGTATACGTAGGATTTTGGCCAAAAGTTGCGTACATATGCGGATTTTTGGACAAAAGTCGCGTATACACGCAGGTTTTTTGCCAAAATCCACGTATACATGCATATTTTTGGCTAAAAGTCACGTATATACGTAGTTTTTCTTTAAACAGTCATGTACATCCTCCCTTTTGGTGAGTTTGATGTTGTGGAAAGTTTTTGGGTGGGTTGTGAATGTGGTTGGGTCTTCCTTGGGTCTGATGTTGTCTGCTGGATGCTTCTTTCATGACCAAAGAGCAATTTTTCATTGATTTTTCTTTGAAAGTAATTTTAGTCATTTATCCTTTTTGTTTTTCCATTAGTGCATTACTCTTTTTGGTCTCGGTGTCTTGTTGGGATTGTGTTTTATGTTGAAATATTATAACTTCGAAGAATATTCTATATGTATTTATTTGTGGTCCCCGATGGTCCTACCGGGAGAACCACTTGTATTACTTTGTACCCTGATGCTCCTAATCAGAAGAACTAATAAGAGTCATGAGGCAGTCCCCTCTAATTGTAAAGGCGGGTCATTAGCACCCCAGCGTAGTTACTTGAGCCTACATGTGTAACTCGAGCCTACATGATTAACTTGAGCCTTATTGATAGATGAGTTAACTTAAGTGAATGGATGAATATAAATAGAGGCGTAGTGCTCCTCATTTATGACACACACTCTCACTTGTGTAGCGCATTAGTGGAGAAGAGAAGTAGCTGGAGAAGGAGGAGGATCAGGCTTTGATCTCCTTGTTGGTTTTATCTTTTATCTTTTTGGGGCATCTATATTGAGGAAGATTTTGATGGTTTTTTCCCTTTAGGTTTTTCCAGGATAAATATTTGTGTTCCTTTTGTATGGTTGTGCTTGTCTATCTTTCAGTGATCATGTTTATATGCTTTTGTTATGAAAAATGAAATGAAATACTGATGTCTTAGCGAAGCATATGAAAATTTAACATGGTATCAGAGCCACCCTGAAAAGAAGACATTGTGTAGCTACAGAATCTAGGGCTTCTTACTTTTTGGTTCTCTCTCCATAATTGATCAGCAAAAGAAGGCTAGGCTGACTCTCCATTGAAGGGTGCATCTTTCTGTCGAAGCGGAATTCGATTTTGAGCATTTTCAATTTTTCGTGTGGGAAATTAGGGCTTCTTGCAGAAGAAGAATTTTTTACTGAGCCCAGCATAGGATTTCTCTCGTCATCAAAATAAAAGTTTAGAGACTTGGATCAATATTTTTGGTTGGGTGAAACTCCAAGAAAGTCAAACCCTAGTTTGACCCGGAGCTAGAAAATCCCTAAATACTAAAACTACTAAGTTTTGGTATATTCGCTATATCCCAATATTGGAAACATTTCAAGAGCTTAAAGTTTCAGATACCGAATATTGAATCCTGATGAACACTGTTTCCAAAATTTAGCCTCATTTTCGCTATATTGTAGGAGATATGATCCCTCCAAGTTAGGTTTCTAGCCTCTTCCAGAATTCATCCCTAAACAGGACACCTAGGAAATATTTCTATAGCTTGGGCTATAGAGGTCAAAATGGAATTATTGAAGATGTTCCAGAAAGAGAACATACTTTACTTTCTTTGGTCCAAATTTCAGAACTTGAAGATGAACCAGTGACATGTGGAATTCCGTACAATGTCACTGTTTTGAACAGTCTTGTAACAGGTCACCTTGGGAAAATGATCATAAATCCAAATTGGTGAAACAAAATCTGAAGAAACCTCTGGTGTTGGATCAATCACATGTGATTTTACCTTAGTGAGAAACTTTAGACACATAGGAGTAGTAATTTCAGAGAGATAACAGAAACAGTTATAGGAATTTCTGCAGAAGAAATTGGAAAACTAGGGCTTCCTGTTCCAAGAGCTTCCCTCTACTGTTTTCAGAAAAGGAGTACACTGGACAGCTCCATTTGAAGAGATATATCTTTCTATCCAATAAGATCTGAAATATTCCAAGTTTTGAAAATTAAGGTTTCTCTGACAAACCCTAGATCAGCCAGCTCCAGAAGCAGGATGGACACATTAAATCATTAAGATCTAATCTTTTACTATTTGCATTTGAGGTTCTCATTTCAAAGTGATCTATCACATCAGCTTGATGATAATCTTGGTGAAGTTGAAAAATTCCAAGAATGAAAGTATTTGATCTCTCTGAAGAACATGAATTGGACACCTACATGAGTAGAGAGGTTCCAGTTCTAGAGGGAGATGAGCCCCAAAGCCTTACACAAGAAGAACTTGATCAAGGCCAAGAAGATCACCGTTGATTCAATCACGGATCAACTTGTACCACAAGTGTCTTCCCTAAAGACACCAAAAATGTTTTATTTCTTTATCAAGATATTTAAATATAAGAACATAATTTAGAATATGGATTTGAGAAAACAGTTGAAGAATATGAAGATCCAGAATGCAAAACATCTCGAAGCAGTAGAAGAAGAAGCAAAGAATGCAGAAGTGGTGATAGCCACCTTGAATGGCCTCCCATGATCATGGGATTCATTCATGTGAGGAATGTGTTCCAGAAGAAAGTGATTACTTTTAGTTGACTTTGGGAAGAAGAAGAAGCTCATCTCATAAGAAGAGAAGAAGAAAGATGGGAGCAAATTGAAGATCAAGCTATCACCATTCAAAGAAGATCTCTCAAGCGATGAGGAATATGAAGAACTCAATTCTTGATGAACCTCTTATCCATCTTATCATTTGGATAAAAAATGATGATAAAGTATAATGATCAAGGTGGAGTCTACCCATGAAACAAATAAAAGATAAGTATTCAATTGTCATTTCATGATATTGTTTTACATTTGATTATATTTAGTTGATGTGTTATGCATGATAGATTGTTTGCATTAATGACTGTATTCTACTAATATGCATGTGATGGGAAAGGTCCTGTACAACCTCCTACAAGAAAAGAAGGATGAGACTTGTTCCAAAGAACAAGTGTTGACAATTCAATAAACTTGAATCTGAAGCTTCCAGGGTCAGAAACACCATGATGGAAGAAAGAGCTTCAAAGAGTGGTAGATCCACCTCGAAGGATGAAGACTACCATGGGTATGAGAGATAACTCAAGATGAAGAAAAAACATGCTATGAAAGAAGCTATGATCAAAGAATACTAGTTGATCATGGGGAATGATGTATACGATATGATTTCGAGACATAAAGGAAAGTATGTAGTATCCTCCATTTGGATATACAAGAACAAGTGTACAAAGCAAGGTTCGTGATTTGCCTCAGAAAGAATAGACTATGATATGAAATACTCTATTGAATAGTATATATCAAGCATAGAACCACCTGTACAGAATGAAGAAGGAAGATAATACTCCACTTCAGGGGGCGTGACTACAAAAGATATCTGAGTTCAACAAGGTACGACATAATGGACAGCTTCCTGATGGATCGAGACTTTTGGGTTCCAACCTTAAAAGTTGAATGCAGAAGACTAGGATATGTTGATGACATGACAATATGAACTCATGGAAGATGTTATGATAAAAGAATACTAGAATGATGTTTGGGATATAGTACTCAAACCAGAAAGCAAGAATGTGGTATCTTACAAATGGATTTGCAAGAAAAAATATGTCGCTGATAGAAGTAAGGAAAGACTTGTGGCTAGAGGTTTCTATAAGAAAGAGGGAATTAATTCTAAAGAGACACTTACTCCAGGAAGCAAGGTACTCTTCCTTCAGAACTATGATGGTAGTTGCTTCCATGACGATGTAAATACAATCCTTCCTTAATGGTATGATTGGGGAAGAGTTTTACATCGAAAGGATTTGAAGTTGAAGACAGATGGACTCATATATGTAAGTTGAAGAAGGCCCTCTATGGCATGAAGCAAGTTCCTAGAGCTTGGTATGGAAGGATAGACAGTTTCTTATCAATTATCGGCTTTACCAAGAGTAAAGCTGATCCTAAACTTTATCTCAAGGCTGTAGAAGATGAACCTGTCATCCTGTTATTATATGTGGATGACTTATTCTTCACAGGGAAGGAGAAATAGATCATGGAAAGAAATAAGAAACTAGCAGAAGAATTTGAGATGAAAGACCTTGGGTTAATGAACTATTTCCTAGGTCTGGAAATATGACAAAGTTCAGAAGAAATCTTTCTCAACCAAGGAAAGTATGCGGTAGAGATATTGAAGAGATTCAATCTGTTGGAATGCAAATCCATGGCCACACCCATGGACTCCAACATAAAGTTGTTAGCTGATGACTCATAAGAGTTAGTGGATGTGACTCATTACAGACAGATCATTGGGTCATTAATGTACTTAACAAATTCCAGACCAGAGATTTTTTTTGTTGTAAACACCTTAAGTCAATATCTTGTTCAACCAAGACGGTTTCACCTAGTAACTGCAAAACATGTGACGAGATATCTGAAAGGGACTATAGACTTTGGTATACACTATGATGGTAGCCATGAGTATATATTGTATGGCTACACAGATGCAGATTGGGATAGAAGTATCTCAGATAGGAAAAGCACATTAGGTAGATGCTTTTGTTTGGGGTTTGCTATGAGCTCATGGTTTAGCAGGAAACAGTCCAGTGTTTCTCGTAGCATGGCTGAAGAAAAATACATAGCAGATTGCTCTGCTAAGTTGTGAAGTCATATGGCTTCAGAAGCTGATATTAGGTCTCTTTGACCTAAATATGGATACTACAATGATTCTATTTGATAACCAGATTTGTGATGACAGAGAACCCTGTGTTCCGATTGTAACACATAAAAATTCGGTATTTCTACATACGAGATAAGATGTAGATGATTATGTTTCAGTATTCCCATACTAAAGTAATAGATGATGTTTCAGTATAATTCAAAATGCATATCCATAATCTGCAACCCGAAATTGCGGAAAGGTCGTCTTGGAAAGACAATTATGGAAATATAACTTGCAAAAAGGTAATCATGAAAAGGTAAATGCAGAAAATTAAATGTGGAAAGGTTGTTGTGAAAATGAAATTGTGGAAAGGTAATTGTTCGCAATCTGTAATCTACAATTTCAAGAAGTTAATTACAAAAGGTAAAATGCAGAAAGGACAATGCAAAAAATTCTGCTGTGGAGATATTGTTGAGAAAAGGATGCTGCAGAAGGGTTTCTCACATATTGTGGAAAGATGGTTTTCCTGATGAAATAAATGAAAATTTGTCCAATTGTTAGTACATGAGGTTAAGGGGCATTTTGGTAATGCATTCCATAGGATTCCTATGTATATGTATGCATAGTATGTCCACACAGGTGTATGTAATATACACACATAGTGTAAGTATAATGTCTACAACTAAAGTGAAGGATTTATGCACATTATAAAGAGATTATATGTTAGTATTTAAAAAGGGTCAGAGTGTTCTTTTGCTAAAATCAAACCAGTAAGATACATGAATAAATTAAGAAAGAGAGATAAACATAATTAAAATGATAAACGTAATATGATTATTTAATTAAACATAGACATAATATGTTGTGGAAGGACACACTGAATTTTTGTGATGGTTTGATGAAAGGGAATGATAAACATAATTGAAAGGACGTGGTTATTGAAAATGAAGAAAGACAGAGAACAAGGAAGAATGATAGCAATGTGTCTCTATAGTCCATATCGATGTAAGTAAGATAGATAACAAGGAAGAAAGACCAATAATATTGTAAGTAGACATAATAAGATCTGGAAGTCAAATAAAAACATATTAGGGTGGTAGGGTGGTGCTAGGGAAGGCTACATGGATGCAAGGGGGTCATAATATCCTTCCAATACTAGCTATTAAATAGGGTGTCACAGCATCCTTTCAGTAGTAGATGATAAACAAGGGGGTCATATCCTCCTTCCAGTTGTAGCTGGTAAACAGGGTGTCGTAGCATCCTTTCATCAGTAGCTGATAAAATGAGGGGGTCATAGCCTCCTTCTAGTAGTTATTGGTAAATAGGGTGTAGTACCATCCTTGTATGTAGTAGCAAAAATAAACTATTTGTAAATATAATTTTGTAGTAATAGGAAGTATTGGTGCTTTTCCCAATTGGGCGTCCATCATTAAATTTGTGTTATGTGTATCTTGTTGATCATGTGTGTTAATGACTAAATTAAAATTGGTTTAAATTGTTAAAAATTTATCAATAATGATTCATCCCCCCTCTCAGTATTGTCCAATATTCCATCAATTGGTGTCAGAGAGAGATCCTTCACTATAGCTTAATCACTGGAAGGAAGATCCTATTAAACATAACTATGGATCGAAAATAAGGAATGGCTTCCAATAGAGCTCCAACACTTAATAAAGGAGAATATGCAATATGGAGAATACGAATGAGAGTGTACTTACAATCATTAGGATGTGGTGTATGGAATGCAGTAATATATGATTACATCCCACCAAAGAGAGTAAGGAATACATCTCAGAAATAATCCAAGAAAAATAACTCAAGGGAAATAAAGGACATACTTGATGGATTACCACAACCTATCAAAGAAAATATAGGAACATGTCTCTTAGCTAAGGAACTCTGGATCAAATTGGAGAAACATTACTCAGTTGAACAAAGAGTAGAATAAATCTTTTCTCTTTTCAAGAATGAAAGTGATGATGAAGAATCTTGCAACCATAAGGAAGATCAAAGGAGTAAAAACATAAACAAGGAAAAATTTAATAAAAAGAAGAAAAACTTATATTCAATTTAAGATAGTGAAGATGAAGGGATAAGTGAAAATGAAGAAAATCTATTCATGGAGACAGTAAATTCAGAAGATGATTTAGAAATGGGAGGATTTGTGGACATAAATGCAGTACTCATAAGTTCTCTTGAAGAATTGAGAAAGAGAAGAATTGAGAACAATTCTTTTGAAGAAAAAAATTCAAAATTCCAAGAAGAGAAGAAATGAAAAGAAGAGGAATTCAAGACCGTCCAAGAAGAACTCCACAATTCAAGACAACAAGAAATGGATAGCATGAAAGAGGTCGATACCTTAAAAGAAGAAGTTGTTCACTTCAAAGGAGAAATAAATAAGCTAAAATATCACCTCAATATTAGTGAAAAGTTCAAGGAAAGTACTTAAGCACTTAATTAAGTACGTAACTTACAAAGATTCCCTAGGGATAAAAAATTTATTGGACATGATCAAGAAAATACCATTAAAGGATAAATCTCCATCATGCAAGAAGATGTTGAATATGGTAAATGTAGGGATGATTCTTCCAAACATACATCCATACAACAAAAGAATTACATGAAGATTAATTCTATTCATCAGACTCCTAAAAAGAAAAATTTCAGAAGATATGCCAATCAATTCTATAGATATTTTCATCGTTGTCACGAATTTTGTCACAAGGATCCTGATTGTAGAATCAAAGAAGAAGTTCTAAGTCTAAAAAGAAAAAATGGCACTAACATATCAAATAGAAAAAGACTTATTATATGTTTCATATGTCACAATGTTGGACACTTTGAAAAACATTGCAAGAACAATACATGTAGACTGTCTAAAGAAACAAAGGAGAAGAGATATAAGATAAAATACATAAGACAAAGAAATAGAAGACCAATAAACAAGGTACCCCAAGGAAATATGTGGAGAATAAATTAAGACTACAAAGACTCAGAAGAAACAAAAATTTCAAACATTGGTGAGGTTTCCAAAGATAATGATGAGTATCACAATAGGATTTGAACCCGAATTCCGACGTTAGAATCTGAAACCATCCAACATTTTGCATGGATGTTTAGACAACAATCAATCATCAGAATGCCAATAACAAAATATTTATAGAGCCGTCGAATATCCGACACTTGTGAGTTGGATTTTCGACCCTGGTAGTGTTGGGGAACTGACACTATCAGCGTTAGATCTTCAATGTGTGCGAAAGAAAACATGGAAATTATTCAACACTAACAAGTCATCAGACAACAATCAATCATTAGAATGTCTATAACAAAATATTTATTGAGTCATCGAATATCTGACACTTGGGAGTCAAAGATCCGACCCTAGTAGTGTCGGGGAACCGACACTACCAGGGTCGGATCTTTGACATCGACGAAAGAAAAAATGGTGGTTATCCAACATTGACATGTCGGATATCAGACGAGAAGTATAGATTTTTTTATAAAAAAATAATTAAGGTTTACATGATTTTAAATGTTTTAATAAAAATATAATTAAAATATCGTAATGGCAATTTATATAATATAAAATAACATATAATAAAAATAAAATACATATAATATAAAATAATAATAAAATACATATAATATATAATAATATATAATAAAAATGACTCATTTTCATTTTGGATAGTTCAGTTCAATTTGGAGGTTTTTGTGAATTTGGGAGTATGTCCGATAGACATGGAAGACAACTTTGTTGACCCGTGGCAGAAAGAGCTCAACATCTTCTCCTTACCAAAAATTACTGGTATACCATCCCCAGACACAGTGCAGAAGACGCTGGAAAATTTGATAGCTGGAACCAAGAGCAAGGTTCCCGTTTCTCTGCCAGATGAAGAGAGCAGGGTTCTGGTTTCTCCTCCAGATGAAGACCTACTAGGTGTGTTCGCAGCACGACCATTGAACCCCACCTTAGGAGGAGGCCCATACTCATTATTTCACTCCATCCAACCTCTGAGCACAACAGCAGCAACCTACTTCATTAAAATTCCCCAGGAAGAACCACAAGGAACCCCAAACAGGGAAATCGATCCTTCAGTGTCACAGGGAACACAAACAGGAGAATTCGTTGAACAATTAGACGAAATCTTGGAAGACGAAGGCACCCAAATCACCTCCAAAAAATGAAAGAATCAGTGTTTAAATCCCTCTATAATAGATTTTAACCTAATTTGTGAAGTCGAGTGCACCATGGAAGAAGCACTGGATATGGACGGATTAGCCTTAGTCAGGAAAATCAGAGGAAGAAACACCACCCTGGGTAAAATGAAGGAATGGGCCAGGACAAATTGGATAGGGATTCAAGGTGAAGACCCAGTTATTATCCGCTTACAAAGGGATGGTTCAGCTTCTAGTTCAAATGTAGAGAGGATACAGACCTCATAGGCAGCAGAGTTTGGACATATGGGAAAACCCTATTTCAGCTAAAGCAGTGGACCCCCTTGTTCAATGCAGGAATAGAGCAACTGGATACAATACTAGTATGAGTTTGCCTGTGAGGACTACCATGGGAATTTTGGAACCCGAGAGTGCTTAGTGACATCAAGAAAGCATAGGGGACTTTCATTGAAGTGGACCTGTCATTTCAGCAGATGAAAATAAGAAAGGTAGCCAGGATCCTAGTCTCTTTGAACATCAGAACCAGTTTTCCGAAAGCCTTTAATTTTGTATGGAAAAACAAGAAAAAAAGATAGATGTTGGACTATGAAGGGATCCCATTTCGATGCCACAAATGTCATGAAACAAAACATTTGGAAAGAAACTGCCCAAACTTTGTTCCCTCAAAAATCAGAATAAGGAAGTGGGTTATGCGAATAGAGGCCTCGAGCTCCAAAGAAATTGATCCAAACACAGCTTCAGATGAAAATCCTCTCAATTCGAAGGGCACAAAATAAGCATTGGATCAACCAAAAAGAGAAGGAGCAATAGCAGTAGAAGGGCCTCCTCAACAGATGGAACAATGTCCAATCGTGTCTCCCCCACTGGGTATGAAAACTTCTTCCCTTAGCAATCACCTGAATGATTTATCTTTGAATGAGGAAAAATATTTTCCTACTCCTATCACAAACAGTCCCCCTCCCCTCAAAAATGGCACCTCCTCCCTTGCATTCAAAAGTACCTCTAATTCAAACCAGGCAACCTCCCATTCCACCATAAAAAATGACTTGCCCACTCAGTCCTCCTCTATCCATTTCAACCTTCGTTCAAGGGATGTTCCAATCCCTCAAAAAACAAAATCCCTACAAAAGGACTAGGGGTAAATCCTGGGATCACATCCAAAGGGAAAGGGTGAGGAAGACCATCTCACCTCTCTACGGCCCAGAGTGTGGCGCTCAGGGATCAATCAAGTGGTAGACAAACAACCATTTTTGGGTCACTTAGAGCAGTGCAAATCCTAGATGGGGTGCCCAAATGAAATTTATCTCCCTAAACTGCAGGGTTCTGACAAGCAGACATAAAATGATTTCCCTAAAAAGGATGATGGAGGTTCTATCACCAGAAGTCATCCTTCTACAAGAAACAATGGGTCCAGATTTGGAAGTTGAAACTAGTTTAACATCACTTCTTCTACAATACTCTTTCACAACACAAAGTACCATCGGCCACTCTAGAGGTCTAGCAATTGAATGGAAGAAAACAAGCATTCAGTGCACAAACTCAGGAGGTGCATGTTTATATCTAAATCAAAGTCATTTTTTTTCAAATTTCTTTTGGCTTGGGAACTGGAACCAACAACTATGTAGAACTCATGACATTGAAATTACTCCTTTGTTTTGCTAATTAAAGAAATTGCAGACAGTTACAAGTATATGGTAACTCAATGGTGGTTATAAACTAGACGAATAAGATACAAAAATGTAGAACTGCTTCTCTAGATGCATTATTTGAAGAGACAACCCATTCTCTCTCATTCTTTGAATCAATCTCTTTCACTCATGTTTATAGGGAGCGAAATAAGGAGGCAGACAAGCTCTCAAAGAAGGGTCTGACATTGCAATTGGGTGAATGGAAATTTTTGGAAACATGATACTCCAAGGCCACGGAATATCCGCACAGGCCTTTTATAAATCCATCACTCTAAAACTTTTTGTAAATTTGAAATATATGTTTGAAAGCATACCACAAAATCAGTCTTCATGCATAGGAAGGAAAACATTTCTCAGCTGAACAGTCCATGTACAGTTCGATGAATGGAATAGTTTTTGGTAATTCTTAGTTATAAAATTTTTTGATTAATTATTATTCATAAAAAAAAAAATTATTGCTTTTTTCCTCTGTTTTATGAATGAATACTTTACTGAATTGTTTACTAATTTTTTTTTCTGCCATTGACTAAATTAATGTTTTAATGAATGGTTTTTTCAGCTGTTAAATGATTGAATGGTTTAATGAATGTTTTAAAGAATGATTTAATGAAATAATTTTTCAACTATTGAGTGAAATAGTTTTCATTGTAGATGCATTGTTATTTTCTTTGTGAAATAGTGAAATAAATTGTTATTTGCAAGTACAGGCATTGGGTTTGGGGAGTTGAGAGTGATGTGAGAGGGTGGAGGGGTCATAAGAGCTTCCACATTCATGTGGTTGGTCCATTTTAGTAGAGAATATTAAATTATTCTCAAAACAGAGAGGAGCTCAATGAATGGTAAGGAAGAATACATTAAAAAACATCTATTTCTATATTTTTACTGTGTAATTTTCACTATTGCTATTTGACTCCTCCATTGGAACTTGTTACAGATAGCGATGAGAAACAATTCCATAGTTAAGAGGCAAGAAATGGAATTTTGATTAGATCGATGGCCCTATATATATAGTATTTCGTTATCCATGTTTTATAAGGTGATGTATTCTTAACAATTAATTTACTTGAATAGTTGAATCAGTATTGTAATTTACATTGTAATAGAATTGTATTTATTTAGATTGTTTTTGTTATTTTCATAAACAAACATAAATATATTTGATGGGTCCTAACATGAAACTATTGCAACAGGACAAAAAATCAAGTATGTTGAATGATGTTTTGAAAGTTAAAGCATAAGAAGACAGTGTGAAGATCCAGAAATCAAGGTATAAATATGTTTTCTTTTGTTTGATTGAGCTATGTATTGGGTATTTATGCATGTGCACACACATACATTTAGTTGATGATCATGATTACCATACATAGAGGTGAAAAACAATCACTAGAGGCAAGAATATAGACTATGTAAACATTCTACAAGTTAGGCATGGGTCTTTTAACATCCTTGACATATCTACATTGTTAGGTTCATTATTAAACCAAAAAGTTTGGAGCTATTCCAAAGCAAGAAAATTCTGCTTTGAAAAATCTATCTGTTGAAACAACCTGACAAGTGTTCATGAAGTGCATAGAGGCACTTGAAACATATTCCTAGTGAGAAAGAAGGTCATAGGAATTTAGTATTTCACATTGTGCACCTCTCCACATATTTGGATTTTTTCCTCTAGTTTCTCTTGAAAGATAAATGCTTCCCAAAATGGATTCAAACCCATTTTTCAATTTTCAACCACCCTTACCAAATTGCATCCCTAGATACAAATATTTTTTCATATCAATGTTGCAATTTTCATCTTGGGATATATCACTGATGACCCAGATATACACATATTGGAAATATTAGGGAAAATGTCGGGGAAAATATTAGTAGGCATAAAATTGGACCTGGAAAACTCAGAAAATATCAGCAAGCATAATTTTTGAATTGAAAAACACAGAAAATACCAAAAAAATCAGGAACAATACAAAACTTTAAAGCTCAATAAAGTTTTGGAAATATTGGGAGAAATTGGATATATTTGCAACATTGTTCTAGATATTGATCTGATGCATTGGCGTGAAATATTTTTCATTGTATACCTATGTACATTCTTGGGTTTTAGGTTCAATCCCAATAATACCCACTCTCACAAACTAACAAAAACTTTCATTTAAACTCTACTTCTATCACATAATGGTGCTATCACATTGGGATAACACCTCTTGTGGGATGCATGAGAACCTCAAAATCCTCCAATAAATCCGTGCAACTGAAAAGTGTAACATTTTTCTTCCTCGATATCTTTTCTACCAAGTGACTTGTCTTCATTTTTCTATATTTTCATATGATACAGACTGATGGATCTCAAGTGATTTGACCCCTAAAATTTGAACGTGGGAACCTAAATTCAATCATACTATTTTTTTGTCATTATAAATTGACATTGAGAACTAGACATGACTTAGAGAAGTGATGGACTAAATACCTTCCTTGGGATGGAAAACTTGAACTCTAGGATTAAGACTCGAAAAATCAAAACAATAAACAATTCTTGTCACAAGAATTTAGTTGCATATGCATCCATTTATTTAAATATGAGCTCAAAAAATAAAAATATTGGCATGAGTAAAAAATGTCAAAGGAATCTCTTTTTGTCAGCTGAATGCTAAGTATGTTTCTAGATTTAGGCGTTTTCGGATTCTACACAAAAGAACTTTAGGTATATGAGAGAAAACTTATATTTAGTATCCATAATCTTCTCCATGATAGTCATAGATCTAATATTATTAGTTTAGTTGATTTGTAATTCCATAAACTACAACTAATATTCTTTAGTTTAAATTTGGAGACTGGGTTGGTTCCATGCAATCAATGGATTTTAATATATATGATCAATACTTTTTGAGCCACCAGCCATGAAGATAACCTATGAAATGAAACTTGGTGAGGTATTCTTCATAGGACAAACTTCATTACTTTTAGCAGGTGATGATAGCATGGTCAAGTGGTGGGATGTCATAATCCAGGTATTGGAGTAATTATGTTTTCTTGATTTTCTTTTGAAATAATTTCTAAATTTTCAAGACTGTAGAGCATATTTTCCACTAGTATTCACAGGTCAATTGATTCCTTTTTTGTGTTTATACATGAAGAGTTACTAAATATATAAGGGAATAAAGACTATGTTTGTTGTGGCGCAGCAAGTCTATAGAGTGTTGATTTATGGTGTGATTGGGATTTATGGTCATATGCATCTACCTGGAGTCATTATTTGATTTAGTTTACTTTCTTTACAATTTTTCAAATGGATAGGCATACATGTTCATATGACCAAATAGTACAACTATGGGACTTGTGCAACTCAAAGACTTCCTCGTAATTAAAGGTTTATTTGCCACATAGATGTTTGTTTTTTGATACAAATGATGATTTTTCATTAGCATAAAAAGAAACCATTATATAAGATTTGTTGGCATATACCTCGCTAGTTTATTTAAGTCTTTTTTTTTCAAAAAATAGAGAAAATTGAGCCTTAAAATATTTTGATACACACACTTTATATGAAATGTATACAATGTAGTCATGGAATTCTCTTGGACTATTATCTTGTACTTCATCCCTTTGAGGCTGCTAAACCTTAGTTATGACTGTGTAAGAACTATCCTAGTGGATTGTGACTGTGTATCCTTGTGGGTTGTGACTATGTAAGACCTATCCTAATGGCTTGTGACTGTGTAAGAACTATCCTAGTTGGATGTGAATGTGTATCCTAGTGGTATGTGATTGTGTAAGACCTATCCTAGTGATATGTGACTGTGTAAGAACTATCCTAGTGGCTTGTAACTATGTATCCTAGTGGGCTATGATATCCTAGTGTTTTGTGACTGTCTTGATCTCTCCTAGCTGGGATATGGACTATGATGTTCTCCCTCAACCTTAATATGAATTGTGGTAACCTCTTATAAGTAGGTCAGGATGATTTGACCATACCTCTCTAGAAGTGACTTGTTTGCATCCCATCTTAAGTTGAGTTGTGGTTGTGTTAAGCCCTAAATGAAAAGGGTATTCACACTTGGTGACTGAGAGATATTAAATGCAAATAAAATAAATACATTTACTTTGTCCCTCGATAGTGTCATTTTAGCTCTCAAATTCCACATATCCTAATTGGATGTGTCTTTGACTACAACAAATATCATTTGGTGAAAACAAGATAGAATAGGAATTGAACACAGGAGCTACCTTTGGCCAATGGGTTGTTGTACCATTAAGCTTCACCCCTTTAAATACTAGGAATCCATAATGGTTTGTTTACAGGGTGTGGTTTTCTATATTAACAATTCACCTTCAAGTAACACCCTGGCTCAGGTCTCCTTTCCATCACCAACCACTTGCCTATGTTACCTTGTTGAAAACTAGACATGCTAGGAATCAACACTATGATCCACCCTCAGTTGATAAAATTCTTTACCACTAAAGTTATTTCTACTTTTGTGATGGGAATCCATGCTGGTTACATATAAAGGTGTGGATTTCTATCTCCAACACTATTGTACTAAAAATGTCTTAGAGTGAGATATCATGGTAGTAATGTTCGGGAGAAACGAGGAAATGCAGAATCTGAAATAGGGTTAAATGTGAATCATATAAAGAATAAAAAGAGGGAAAAGGGGGAAATTTAAAAAAGTACATGTTGTGAATTATCACAAACACCATGGACCTCTAATAAGTGATGAATATTCTAGAGGGAGTCATAGTTGTAGAGGATAAAACTAGGTTTCTAATCATTTGACTATGGGAATGCACTATAAGTAATAGATAAGATTTTTTTATTAATCTCTAACAAATGACCACAAAACTAGGTCATCTAGTTTGGATCTTCTTCCTTATACTGTGATGATAAAAATATATATGGAACACATGAAAATATACCTTGAGAGAGAAATGATTAAAGTCCTTGGTCTTGTTGGTACTATAGGTAAAAGGGGTTGTTTCCCTACCTTTATGGTACACCTTGGTATTATGGATATGGTGGTAGCATTACCACCTTGTTGTAAGGGTCAACCTTTTTGTTGATTTGGGTCAACCTTCCTGTTGCTACTTTTGAGCAGGTCATAACCTCCTTGTGAAAACTAAGGGTTGAACAATACCTTCTTACTACTTGTCATGACCTTGTTGGCTTCCCAATTTTGACCCTTGACCTTGTCATTGCTCATTAGAGAAGTCCGTGACTCTGTTGATGCTCATTGGAGTAGGTTTTCACCTTGTCGTTTTTCACTGAATTTAGTCATGAACCTAATGCTGTTATAAAGGATGGGAGTGACTTCCTTTTGGGTTTCTAGGGATGGGTGTGATCTCCTTGTGGACCGCTAAAATAAATTATGATCTTGTTGGACTATTTTTCGTGACCTTCTGTGGACTTTATGGAAGGGGATTGCAACCTTATTTAAACTGCTATGTCTACCTTACCTTTGTATTGCCTATTGCAACAAGTTGAGTTGATTAAAGGGTGTCTCTACGTGTATGGATTAAGGATGCATTTTTTCATTTGAAGGAGAATATATCTTGCTTGATTTAGGACTATCCTAAAGGACTGCCATTTATTGTAGCCTAACCTTTAAGCTACTACAATCTATCTTTTATCTCTCTCACAAGGTTATGCCATCTGATCCTTTGGTGACTTGTCCTTTCAATGACAATATGTTACCCTAAAAGTATCTGAGTATAAGTAAGATCCAAACTATATCTAAACTAACATTGTTATAGTTCATTATCGTTGTTCTTTAGTTGTTAGTTTGTTTTACATGATACTATTTCTATTCTTATTGTTTAGTTTATGTACATTGCAATTGAAAAATCGTATCTCAAGGACCAACTTTAACATAATGAACATTGGAGTGTCAAAGTTGAAAGAGACAAAAATTATGTTTTCAATTTATTACAACAGTATTTTTCTGTATCTATCTCTTTTTTAGTTTTGTGTTATGCATTAAAGTATACAATTTTAATTTTCTTATATCAAGTTTTAACCTAACCCTGAATTTCAACAATTGTCTTAATTAGTTAAATATGTCTTTCTAATGTTCATTAGTGTGTAGGGTGATATTTACCATGTCTAGGATATTGAAAATACATGGGCATGCTCACTAAACCTAGGGTCTCACTTTGTTGCCAACAATAGGTTCTATTGCCATGACATAATGAAATTTTTATAGAAAAAAATATGGATATATCATGGAAACCTTCAAGGTAGGATATTCAAGATTGGCTACCCGAGACGGAAATCAAGTTTTCCCCAAAATAAACATAGAACCTACAAGTGAACCTTGAGTGGTGGAAGAAAAGGTATATCTATTCTGATAAACATGAAACTTAATTTGCTAAGTTTTATAACTTGTTGCAATAATGGATTAAAAGACAAGTTATAAAATTCTGAAGTTAACTTTCCTTCCAATTGACTATATTTATGTTGAGCATGGATTAACACAATCTAATATGTTTTAGAAATATATAATAACCTTTCTTTGAAAATCAATAAAGATTCCCCATACTATAATAATTTTCCCTGCGATGGCTATTTTGATCATTATTTGTACACACAAATATAATGTCTTTCCTTGTTGAATTGTGAGCATTGGAAGCTCATCATGTATGGATTTTTTTTTATCATATGAAGACTTGAATCATGAAACCTTGGACAAGGACATCATGAACACCTTCTGCATGAGAGTAAGGTATTGCAAGTTTAAACTTAGTATTGTTTTTACTTTTTTTTGGAATTTATATGAAACAACATTTAAGATAGTCCAATCAGGGTCAATTCTAATAGCTGTCAAGTTGAGGTCAATTTACCATAAGTGTATTTTAATTCTTTAGTTAGGACTCATGAATCATATTTATACTAAAAGGTAAAAGGATTTGTTTATTAACTTAGTTTTATATCAGATCCATGATTTCTTTGTTCTCTGAGATGTGTTTTAAAATCACTTTATTTGATATTCCCAAGGAATAAATAAAAATATACATTTGACTAGTCCTGCAAGGACTCAAGTGTGCTAGATATTGTTTTTTTTTACATCATTTAAAAACAAAGAAATTTAAGAAAACTATTAAAAGTCTTCCTTACGTATTCTTTAGGATACTCAATTTGTCATCTTGAATTGTATTACATAAGCACAAGAGGTAGTATGCTTGTTAGAAATGTTGCTTCTGACTGAAAGTTCAACCTTGCTCAATCAAGTAAATGTTCGAGGCAAGTTACCCTTAACATTTTATTTATTAATGGAAATGTAATCACGTACCACAATTTATGAGCCTAAATCACTAGGACAGTAGTATGAAATTTCTATGGAAGTAATTATTCAGGAACAGAATGCACTATCAGTTAGATATACCAAAATATATAATTTTTGCATCCCTTAGATAAAGGGTTTCACTATTTGAATTACATACACTGCATCCAAAACCCTGGGAGTGACATACTGCATCAACCCAAAAGAGCACGAGAATCCCATTCAAGAAGTACTACTACTTCATATTATGGTTGTATATAATAACTATCTCTCTAGCACAATTAGCTCAAAGCTCAGATTATGGTTGTATATAATAGTCATCTCTCTAACACCTATTAGCTAAGAAGCTCATGGGAAGATAAACACTTTGGCAGGTGATAAGAGACATGGTGGATTGCATGTGGATTACAACTTTGAATGCATTGGAAATACAGATATATTGTACCAGGCCTTTTTGGTGACCCATGATGTAAAACACCCTTTATACTCTTTTTTCAACTTTATTGTGACTCATACAAAAATAATTAGCTATTTAGGAAACTGATAATAGAGAGATCCTGGATATGCAATAAACAAGTTCGAGTAGTAAGGTCTGTTAAGGATATGCATAATTTTTTTTTTTAAGTTGCATTATGGTTCAAGGGTTTTTACACTATTTTTTCAACTTCAATGTGACTCATACAAAAAGAATTAGCTATTTAGGAAACTGATAATAGAGAGATCCTAGATATGCTATAATCAAGCTCTAGTAGTAAGTTCTGTTAGGGATATGTATAAAAGTTTAGAGCTGCATTATGGTTCATGTATCCTCATGGTTAATGTCTTGGAAAACTAGTTGTGATTTCAGGCCTGGGGCTTGACAGTGTTGTTGGGTTTTGATTCTAGTGAATGAAGGTTTGGCCTTCTTCCAATGGAGATGTTCATGGGTAGGAGGACAGTGGATTACTTTAACAATACCATAGACCTATCTCTCTCTCTCTCAGGTATGTCCATTGTTTCATTAGTGACTTGTCTGCTAAGAGACAAAGTGTGATCATATTATAAATCTAAGTATAGAAATTAAGGAATGTCTAAACCACATTGTTTTCTTCTATTTGTCCATTTATAATATTTTTTCATGTGCTTTACTAAGTATGTTCATACATATCCTAGGTAACTATAATTGATGGATGTACATAGTGCTGATCTGTAGTAATCCTGGCTTGGTTTGGAGCAAAATGGGTCATAGCATCAACTGAATGGATATTTAGTTTTGACATTAAGGAATCATGCAAAAATGAGTAAACATAGCTCTGTAATTGAATCACATAGATTTGGAGAAGGCTCAATTGGTTCTTGGGCACAACAACAGTAGAGCCAACGTGAAATTCAATGTCAATAGAGTGGACAACATGGTTATACAGGCTATTAGCTTTCTCGAAAACTTGGACAAGGACATCATGAACACCTTCTGCATGAGAGTAAGGTATTGAAAGTTTAAACATAGTATTGTTTTTACTTTTGGGGGGGTTTTATATGAAACAACATTTAAGATAGTTCATTTAGGGTCAATTCTAATAGCTGTCAAGTTGAGGTCAATTTCCCATAAGTGTCTTTTAATTCTTTAGTTCGAACTCATGAATCATATTTATGTTGAAAGGTAAAAGGATTTGTTTATTAACTTAGATTTATATCAGATCCATGTTGTCCTAGCATGAGACCTTTTTTCCATCACTGAAGGGAGAAAGTGAAATCTTGATGTTGAAATTGGGTGAAGAAGGGAGACACCTTGAAAATGAACAATTAAAGAAAGTAATAATTGTAATATAATGACAATACAAATGTGTAACGATTGATGTGTCGATGCATGATTTGAGATAGTGTAACCTTTGGAAATAATTTTAAGAATGTTGTTTGTGCTATTGTTACATGCATAAGTGATAATTCATTGCATAGAAATTCCAACAAGTGATTTTATATTTGAGTTATTGTGTGCAATTCTATATTTGTTTCATACTATTGAGGTTATGGAATGAAGAAATTAAGTGAGGAAATTTCCATTAACCGCTACATGTTTGAGATATATGTTAGTAGGACATGTTGTAGGTGGATTTATGTGATGATGGAAGTGACAATAAGACCATGAAATGATACAAAATACTATTACCTACAAATATTCAGTTAACATGAGGGTAGCCTCACAGTTAACTAAAATTTTGATTCCTTGTGGAAGATAGTTGAAATTTTAGAATTGCAATTTTAGATTTAGGTTTTGCTAATGAATTTTGATGGCTGCTTTGGTTGATTTAGATTTTTGTCAAGAGGACACATCGTAGGAATATTATGTGTTGATTCCTACAAGAGACAGAATATATGAGCATGAACTCATAGTTAATCTTTTGGATTTTTTTTTAAATCCATCAACATGTTTCACTTTTCTGACGTGCTTCCAACACTCCAGTGAACACATCTGACGGTTGTGTCATGACTCCGATGCTTCCACTCGTCGAATGACCGACGGTTAAAGTGTTGGACCATGTGGGAAGGCTGAATCTTCCAGTGTCGGATGGCATCAGTTATCCGACAGTTGTTAGATAAAAATACCGACGAAAGTGCCATTACTCCAACACTTTTGTCCATCGGACGATCGACGCTTCAAGGGTCGAAGGACATCGGATTTTCGATGGGTTATGAAATTTTGATTGGAAATTTGGAAGGAAATACGGTCGACTATGTGACACAATGGTTTGTTGGATCTTTGACCCACATTAGTAGCATGTCGAAGATCGGACGTTACGCCACCGATGGCAAAAAAAAGTGTATGTGTCGAAAAGGCGACAGATAAGTGTTGAATTTCAGACATGCAAGGTGTCAGATTTTGGGTTGAAATTATATTGTGTATGATAGTGATATAGATAAAAATAACATCCATTATGAGGGAAAACGAAATGAATGTGTAAATCAATACACCAATGGAGATAAATATTATAATGATAGATGCATTTTCTAAAAATGTTTCTTGTGACCTAGAAGAGAACCCTGAAATTAGCATTAGAAGGGGTCATATACTTAGGGGGAGTTAATATTAGAAAATTGCAATTGGTATTTGTAAATAATTAATGTCATTTGGTAAAAGGCATTGAAAAATATAAAATCTATCTTCCTCAAAAACAAAAAGTAGAGCGTCAGATTGAAGAGTCATAATAGTACTTGCTTAAAGACCATCTAGGTGACAAGTGAAGTGTTGAAGCACACTTATATTTTAAGTCTAAGAAAGAGAGAATAAAAATTGTGATGAAGGGAATATAGGCGATCATCATAAGAGATAACTACATCCAAGTATTATGAAAATAGATTACCTGTAAGACTGAGAAATTTCAGTGAACTATTTTTTAATCTAAATTTGGGAATAAGCATATCTAAAAGAAAAGAATGAAGATTAGACTAAATGTCACCCTCCTATGACATAATCATGATGACATATTCATGGCTAAAAAAGGATATTGAAAGATTCTTAAGGACAAATTGATGAAGGTCCCAAAGAAGATAAATGTTAGATGAATGAGCTAAAAAAAACAGTCTGATTTGAAAAATCATAGTCATAGAGCATCTGCTAGAACTGATCGATTTACATGTTGAATATAATCACTTAGTAAGAAAACATAGATACTATATATCCATGTTTTATGGGAAGCATGAATAAGCAATTACTTAATACAAATGGGAAGACTCACTATGAGAAGAATAAAGACACATATTTGATAGACTTTTGAAGGGAACAATTGGGATTCATGCACATATCAATTGATGAAGTTCTCATAGAAGTGTGTATTTAAAATTGTAGCAAATATTGTTGTTGAAAGTGTATTGGGAAGATTTCTGTTGAAAAGTGGAAGGTGTAACCCATGGGTTCCAACCATGAAAAGTGGTTTCCTTTAAAGTCTCCATCTATGACAAATGTCTTCCAAACATCCTCATAAACTACCTTGATATACATACATGAAAATGTTTGATGAGTGACAAATATGACATTGTGAGAAATTTTGTATGTTGATGTGCAAAACAGTGTATAGAAGTCAAACACTACTTACACATAAATTTCTCTCTGGACCGTCATCACATTGGTTTGAAGTAAAAAAAAAAATCATCAATGGGATAGAAGGAAGCAGTGTGATAGGGGGACTCTATAAATTTATCATCCATGTTCTCATTCAAAGAACTTGCTGCAAGAAATAAAATGTTAACCAGCTCATAACATAGTGGTTAGTATCAATTCAAGTTAAAAAAAAATACTGGAAAGGCATAATAGGTTATCCTTTGTCATTGTTGTCAAAGGAGGAGAGGAGAATGTTTAGATATTGTCATCAATTCCCAAGGGGAGAATGTTGAATATAGTTGTCATTGATGTCAAAGGAGTTCAGTAATGACAAAGGAATAACCAAAGACATGATGACAGGAATAACTAGTAGATTTTTATGATTTAATCAATATGATCTAGGATCTTATCTGAGAGAATAACATGCACAACAATAATCAAAAGAGACAAGAGACACAAAGAGTTTTCCTCTGGGAAACCATAAAGGAGAAAACCCCGCAACTTCCTCAGAGATAGAATGTACCAATACCAAAAGTACAAGCCAAAAACACAAATATGATCTCCAATAGTTTTTCTCTCTCTCACTTGTGCGAGATCCTCTTCTCTCACTCACGCGCTATAGTTGAGTGAGTGTGTGCTCCAAATAGAGAGTCTCACTCTCTATTTATCCTGCTTTTCAGCTTGACAATTACTCACGAGGGCCAACTTCTCCAGTAGAGTCTAATAACAGTAGTACCCCTCAACTATGGGGAATATTGCCCTGACTTACAATAGAGGTTTAATCTCAATGACATTACATGGCTTTTTAATATTAATGATTCTCCCGATAGGAACATCGGGGTATAATAAAATATATACAAGTGAATACATTCTGAAGTTACAAATACATCAACACTCCCTCTTAACTAGGAAGGTATTCTCTTGACACAGTTCATTAGCACAAGTATTAATCACTGAATCATCATCATCATCACTACTCCTACTATCTCGAGCAAATGGTGCTATCTTTCAATTCTACTCATCATAGGAAGTTCTATAGAGCCAGCCCTTTTTCATGCTTGATGTATGTTGGGATCCAAAATTGTCTTTTATAATGATGTTATTTACATTAATTTCACATCCTATCTACCATAATTTAATACATCTATGCTCGATAAGGCTATAGTTTAATTTGTTTTATTAATTAAATCTCGTAAATGTAAAGTGAGCCTAATATGTTTTTTTTAATGTATTAAATCAATAATTGTGTAAGTCATAAGCATTTTGGTACTCAACCTGGCCTTTCTTTTGATCATGAGTTCTGCACTAGGTTTGATTTCATTCATTCACTAAGTTTGGCTTGCCTTTATCTTTTGTCTCTTGTTGATCCTGTGAAACCTTCACCTTCCACTTCTTGTTAGTCCTGTCAAATCTACATGTAAAAATCAAAACCAAGGATTGATGATAAGTTTGTAAAAATATAAATAAAAATAGATGAAATATTAAAAAATATTATTATTAACATACTAATCTTTTTAAAAACATAATTTGTTTCAATCCACAATAAAACAAATTAGTATAAAACAAAATTGAAAACATCCCTAAAATAAAATATTTTAAATGTTTCAAATGAAAATATTAAGCATGAAAATTACATAAATATTTAGAAACATTGGTTCCATTAACCATAAAAGGGAGGTGCACATTGCATTGACTTTCCATAGCCTACATTTGATTAAACAAAAAAAATCATTAAACCAATATAATATGGATGGCACTTACTTTCACTTTATCATATAAATGGAACTTTATTTCACTTTATAATATGGATGGCACTTATACATTATTTTGTTTGGCTTTCACAAAACTTTGACTAATATGTAATTTATTTATTTTGACGCAAGAAATTATGAGGAAAGGAAGGAGTGCACATATCACGAGGATGGGAAGGAAGAAGATTGGTAAAATCCAACATACAACCAATCAAACTCATCTACAATGTAAAACTAGCACCCAAGATTCAATTTGGCAAACAAACTAGCAGAAAATCCGCTCAGAATCCGAATTTACGAACAAATTTCAGTTACAGGTCATTCAGACGCTCATCCAAATGCCCATTCTCACCACATGTTTTTAACAAACAATGGATTTTCAGGAAAATAGAGGAAAACTTGAAAATTATGGCACATGGGTTTTGTGTAGAATAGGCCCATTTCGGTCATCATGAGGAATTTTCACAAAATTCGGAGCCATTTAGGGGGGAATCATGGTTCTCTAAAACCATCTTTTCCAAAAAATGTGGTTGGCCATTTTCTAAATTTAGAAACTAGTTGTAACAACTCAGGAAGTTGGGGGATTCGACTCTATCCTTCACCACTGGGTTGTTCATGTATAAGTTAGGCCCTAGAGCTCTAGAGATGGGTCGCTATTGTACAAATCTATTTTTGATAATCTTGAATTGCTGCTTCTGGTTCAAATTCGTTTGTATGCGTTGGTGACTAACTAGTTTGTGAATGTGAAGCCAGTATCACTTGAGATTCCCCCCCAATGACAAGTGTGCATTTTTGTGTGTGCAAGATCGATCTCATTCGACTATCTTTGTGTCTATCAAGTAAGTAATTTTGTTTCTGTATTTTGATTTTAATAATTTTAGTTTAGTAGATGTTCAGTTGTGTGTATGCTTTCAATTAAATTCATTTTAGCTTGGTATATTATGAAGTTTTCCTTAGTCACAGAGCTCTTTCTAGTTTTTCATTTTGTTTTCATTTCTGATATTTATACTCTGCCCATGCATCTTTCTTTTCACGTTTACTATTTGTTTCATTTACAATTACATTCTCGTCATCATTCTAGGAGATAAATTTCAAGGGCAACGTTTGAGCAAAGCGTAAGGAATCTAGAGAAACGGTTCGAAACCCACTTCCCAAATAAACCCATTTACCAATAACCACTAGCAGTTTCTAACAATTCTCAACATATAGGGAGAAAAAAATTGTTGGACATACCTCTTTGTTTTTCCCATTTGTATTTTATTTCATTCTTGTGTATTTGTTTGTCATCTCTTTCCTGGTAGTTAGTATAGTTTCTTATATAATTTGTTTATGTGATTTAGTTTCTTGGCATCATACATTTCATTGCTTCCTGTAGTGTATGTCATATTATGATTTTGTGTTGTTAATGTTGTTTCATGTCCATTCTTTAAATCAAATAATCGGTTGCGTGCATAGCTTATTTTTAGTTTCCTTCCCAGTTTTACAGTTTGTTTCCTACTTTTATATTGATAATCAAACATAGTAGTTTGCTTTAATATCTCAATTCTGCTCATTCTCATTTTGTTATAAATTCACTTGGTTTATATCTTATCTTGTTTAATAATGTAATAGAGAATAATTTCTTTATTATCATGAATTATCTTAAGTTATTTTGCTGTTAAATTTGATTACTGAACATGATTATTTATTGTTCCTTATGAATTAAGTCTTCACGTGCACAAAATCAGCTGATGAGTAGATCATTTAGGTATATTTCCATTTTTTTTTTTGTGTAGAATGCCTATCCATACTTTCATTCAGACCTATGTTCCAGTCTGTTATCCAACCTTTCATTCAGCCCTTAGCATTTTCAATCCGATTTAAGCTTGTTTCTTTAGCTCTTTGATTATGTTTCGACTGTGGTAGTTAGATAATGGTTATGTTTGTCTTTAGGACCATAGGTTAGATTGTTTAAAGTATTTATTAAGTTTTGTTCCTATCTTTGACCTCTTTTCACCTTAATATGTTTTGTATTTTGGTTTCTTAGTATTAAACATTTCAAGTTCATAGATCAGTTATTGATTAGATTAGATTTGTTAAACTAGTTTGCTTACATTAGTTTATGATTACTCGCAAAGTATTTTTTTACACTTGGTCCTTAGATTAGTGTTTCAATATGATTTATACGATTTCATTGAGTTCAATAACTAGAGTAGGATAGTTGGTTGGTTTGCTCTTTTGAAAACATAAAGTAGTTTTGCTCATAAAATAGATAGATTAATTGCTATTTTCATTTGTAGAATAATTTCTTGTTTTACAATAATTAGTTTTAGATTTTATTTTGTAATTAATTTCAGTATTTTCTTTCATAGTTATTCATATGGTTAAGTAGATTCACAACCCTGCATAAGCATATTGTTCATGCATTCATGAAATAGTTTACTTGAATTGTTGTCTGTTTTGAATAGTTAGATTTAATTTCATCCGATTAGATTGCTTTCAGACCAAGTGACCACTTTCCTAGATTAGATGTTGCAATTTAATTTCATAGAATAGATTAGCATAATAGTAGATTAGATTTGAATTCCAATTGTTAAATAGTTTCCATGCTTTCATATGAATCTATGGGATTCCTACATTTAACTCATGATAGTCATGCATGTAGTTTAACATCATGTAGTTGCATGATTAGTGCATTTGCATATCTAGTTATCTTAGATTAGAATAAGCTTTAATCATAAACATATAGCGTTTCCATCTCACAAGCTACCTTCCCGAGTTGACAAATTAAGTGTTGAATTAGATAGCATATATTTTACCAAACATTTTGGTGGCGTTGCCGGGGAGGTGCTAAAGGGATTAGAGTCTAGGTAGATAGGTTTGTTTTACATTACACAACAAGGGGGAGGGGATAACAGTAAGAATAGAGGTAAGAACCTGCACATCGAATATAGTGGGGTGCTTCGAAGCCTTGATGTTCGTTTTCCACATTTACTTTCTGCAAGTTAATTTTAGATAGGTGTTTTAGTGTGGTGTGATTTTGTAAATTTGGTTTAGTAGTAGATAGTCTTTAAAAAAAGAAAAAACATGTAATATTTTGGGTACTGTAATAACCCTAGAGACTAATCTTTGTGTGAATCAGAACCTACCATCCAACAAAATGGATAGAAAGGTGCTCATTAGTATGCGAGAACTCTCTCAAGTCCTAGAAAAAGATGGAGTCTCGACCTCTATCGAAGAGAAGACCCTGACATAAGTTGAAATCTTATCAACTACTCATGAAATGATAGACGAACCAAAATACCAAGAACAACAAAATAATCTTCTTTGAGAGACTACAGAAGAAGATGATACATTGGGGATTGCATCCGAAGGGGAGTAACCTGAAATTAAAGAGTTCTCCACATGCAAGATAATAGATCCATCATGTGCTCAAAAAACTGCTCAATTAGAAGAAGGGGATCTATATGACATAGTAAAGGAAGGTGAGTACCAGGACTACATCAAAATATGGTTCCACGAGGTAACCCAACCACAATAATATTCCTTGATTTGACACCTGTTGATGCAAAGAACAGTAAGTTGGTTGAAATTCCACATTTAGGTAACCATTGCAACAATCTTTTCATATGTGGATAAAGGTACAATTCTCATTTTGCTTCGTACTTGGTTTCATTGGAAAAGCTCATATACTTGAATAAACATGTTTTCTTTCTTCTTAGGGTGGGGAAATATGTATATGAATAAAATGTTGCATTCTTAGTTTAGGGAATAATGCAACTTCTTTTTTTGTTTTGTTTTTTTAGATAAAAGAACTAAGAAGAAGATAATGCCAAATACTAAACCAAACCAAATTTTCATCGTTATTTCTTTTCATACATGCATATTTCTGAATATGAAAACTGCTCAAGCCCAATTTTAAATACCATGGATATTTTTCATAAGTTTAAAAGTCTATCTAAAACCTAGAGGTCACTTGTACATCCTAGCTTCATTATTAGAGTCTGTTATTTAAGCATCTCTATTACAGGGTAGCATAAGGGTGAATGAAATTCCTAGTTTGTGAGGGAACACTCCCATAACTCTATATGAAAAGATGAATTTTGGGACTAGATACACCTTTCATTCATTATCTTATGGATTCATCCATTTTACACTAAATACATCAACCATGTGTATCCTTGGTTCATAAGAATTCCTCTTGCAACCTTTATTTTGGTTCCATGATAAGAAAAAAGAGACTAGATGTCCTCCAACCCATATACAATCCCATCATGTAACATGGTTTTCAAAGCTGTTCCCCCACCACTCCTTCATAGGAAAATTTATTTCCCAAATATTTATAGGGAGTGGATATTTGGGACACAAGCCTCTAATGGAAAACAGGTTTAAGAGGTTGACCCGTCGGGGTACCGAACAGGCTCTCTAGAAGCATGTACCGGCCTGTGGTGTGACTAGCTAAACCCAACAAGGTACTGGACATGCCTAACTGAAAGAGGGGAATCTTCCTGGAGAGGAAAAATTGTTAAAAACAAGAGAGAAAAGGAGTCTAAAAAAAGGCAAAGAGAGAAAAAAAAAACATATGAAAATAACTCTGTGATAGTAAAGATTGTTGAGGGTCTACTGGAGGAAGGTATGTATGGTTGATCTAAAGAAAATGAACTCTGTCAATCTATCATTTGAGAATTTTTGTAACTTGGACTTAAGACCCTCTTTTCTAATTCATACTATACCTAGGATGTCACTATCCTAGAAGTGGGACCCATATACTTAGGAGTCTAATGAACTTGGAATGCAAACTCTGTCCATAATTACTTGAATAAAGATAAACCTTTGAGAAGTAGCATGGATGACTAGTTTCCTATAGGATTTATAGACTGTCTACACCCTCATGTTTTCTATCTAAGGAATGTGCCATATCATATCTTATATGTGGTCTTCGTGAGCATAACTGGTGAATTTGTGTGTATTAAGGAATCTGCTTTAGTATGATATTACATGTTGAGTGTTGTTGATCAAGAGTGTTAACATAAGAGAACACAACCCAGTCTTAATCCATTCATGGCATGAGGATTTTCCATACCTTCGTTCTGAGGGAGAGAGGGTCTCAGTTTATATTGTCTTCATAAGCATGGATTATTACTAGTTGAATAATATGAAGTCGTTTTGGTAATCTCATAAAATAACATTTTTTTCTCTAAGTTCTAGTTCTTATGTCATAATAAAGTTGTCTTAGTTTTGCTAAAGATTTCCTATAAACTATTGATGATCAAACATAGTTTTTGAATAAATGAAAGACCACTTCCAATTCATTCATGGCATGCGGATGTACCATACCTTTTCTCTGGGGGAATTTTGGGCTCTGGATTTGTCTTTCATAATGATGTTATTTACATTAATTTCCCATCCTATCTACCATAATTTAATACATCTATGTTTGATAAGGCTATATTTTACTTTGTTTTATTAATTAAATCCCGTAAATGTAAAGTGAGCCTAATGTGTTATTTTTAATGTTTTAAATGCAATAATTGTGTAATTCATAAGCATTTCGGTACTCCACCCGGCCTTTCTTTTGATCATGAGTTCTGCACTAGGTTTTATTGCATTGGTTCACTAAGTTTGACTTGCCTTTGTCTTTTGGTTCTTATTGCTCCTGTGATATCTTCTCCTTCCACTTCTGGTTAGTCCTGCCAAATCTACAAGTGAAAATCAAAACCAAGTATTGATGATAAGTTTGTAACAATATAAATAAAAATTGATGAAATATTAAAAAAATATTATTATTAGCACACTAATCTTTTAAAAAAAATAATTTGTTTAAATCCACAATAAAAGAAATTAGTAGAAATCAAAATTGAAAACATCGATAAAATCAAATATTTTAAATGTTTTAAGTGGAAATATTAAGCATGAAAATTACATAAATATTTAGAAACATTGGTTTCATTAGCCATAAAAGGGAGGTGCACATTTCATTGACTTTCCATAGCCTACATTTGATTAAACAAACAAAATCATTAAACCAATATAATATGTATGGCGCTTGCTTTAACTTTATCATATAAATGGAAATTTATTTCACTGTATAATATGGTTGACACTTATAAATTATTTTGTTTGGATTTCATAAAACTTTGACTAATATGTAATTTATTTATTTCGACGCAGGAAATTATGAGAAAAGGGAGTGCAGGTATCATGAGGATGGGAAGGAAGAATATTGGTAAAATCCAACATACATCCAATCAAATTCAGACACAACATAAAGCTAGCACCCAACATTCATTTTGGAAAACAAACCAGCAAAAAATCCGTTCAGAATTCGGATTTATGAACAAATTTCAGTTACAGGTCATTCGGACGCTCATCCAGACGCCCATTCTGGCCACATGTTTTTAACAAAAAGGAATATTTGTAGGCTAGATTTTCGAGTAAATAGAGGGGAAATTGAAAATTCTAGCACATGGGTTTTGCGCAGAGTAGACCTATTTCAGTTACCACATGGAATTTTCCCAAAATTCAAAGCCATTTGGGAGAAAATCGTTGTTCTTTGAAACCAACTTTTTCAGAAAACATGGTTGGACATTTTCTAAATTTAGAAACTAGTTGTAACAATTTAGGAAATTGGGGGATTCGAATATATCCTTCTCCACTGGGTTGTTCATGTATAAATTAGACCCTAGACATCTGGAGATGGGTTGTTATTGTACAAATCCATTTTTGATAATATTGAATTGTTGCTTCTAGTTCAAATTCGTTTTTATGCATTGGTGACTAATTAGTTTGTGAATGTGAAGCCATTGTCACCTGAGAGGGAACCTTAGCGACAAGTGTGCATTTCTATGTGTGCAAGATCGATCTCATTCAACTATGTTTGTGTCTATCAGCTAAGTAATTTTGTTTCTATATTTTAATTTTATTAATTTTAGTTTAGTAGATGTTCAGTTGTGTGTATGATTTCAATTAAATTCATTTTAGCTTGGTATATTAGAAAGGTTTTCTTAGTTGTAGAGCTCTGACCAGTTGTTCATTTCCTTTTAATTTCTCATTTTTATACTTTTCTCGTGCATCTTTCTTTTCACGTTTACTATTTGTTGTATTTACAATCACATTCCCGTCATCATTCCAGGATATAAATTTCAAGGAAAGCGTTTGAGCAAACCATAAGGAATCTGGAGAAACAGTTCGAAACCCACTTCCCAAATGTACCCATTTACCCCTTGCTAAGGGCAGTTTCCAAAAATTCTTAACATATAGGGAGAAATTTTTTTCCAGACAGACCTCTTCGTTATTCCCATTTGCATTTGATTTCATTCTTGTGCATTTTTTTGTCATCTCTTTCCTGGCAGTTAGTATAGTTTCTTATATAATTTGTTTATGTGATTTAGTTTCTTGACATCATTCACTTCATTGCTTCCTGTAGCATATGTCATATTATGATGTTGTGTTGTTAATGTACTTTCATTTCTAGTCTTTAAATCAAATAACCGGTTGCGCACATAGCTTATTTCTAGTTTCCTTCCCAGTTTTACAGTTTGTTTCCAAGTTTTATATTGATAATCAGACAGAGTAGTTTGCTTTAATATCTCAATTCTCTTCATTCTCATTTTGTTATAAATTCACTTTGTTTATATATTAGCTTGTTTAATAATGCAATAGATAATAATTTATTTATTATCATGAATTAGATTAAGTTATTTTGTTGTTAAATTTAATTATTGCACAGGTTTATTTATTGTTGCTTATGCATTAAGTCCTCACGTGCACAAAATCAGTTGATGAGTAGATCATTTAGGTAATTTTACATTGTTTTCTTCATGCAAACTATTATTCAGACTGCCTATCCAGACTGACATTCAGACCTGTGTTCTAGTCTGTTATCTAGTCTTTCATTCAGCCCTTAGTTTTATCTTTTGAAAATATAAAGTAGTTTCGATCATAGAATAGATAGATTAATTGCTCTTTTCATTTGTAGCATAATTTCCTATTTTACAGTAATTAGTTTCATATTTGTTTTTGTAATTAATTTATGTATTTGCTCTCATAGTTATTCATATGGTTAAGTAGATTCACAACCATGCATAAGCATGTCATTCATGCATTCATGAAATAGTTTAGTTGAATTGTTGCCTATTTTGAATAATTAGATTTACTTTCATTAGATTAAATTTATTTCTGAATATAACAACTGCTCAAGAGAAATTTTAAATACCATGGAGATTTGTCATAAGTTTAAAAGTCTATCTAAATGCTAGAGGTCACTCGTATATCCTAGCTTAATTATCAGAGTCTGTTATTTAAGCATCTCTACTATAGTGTAGCATAAGGGTGAATGAAATTCCTAGTTTGTGAGGGAACACTACCGTAACTCTATATGAAAAGACTAAGTTTGGGGCTAGAGACACCAACCATGTGTAGCCTTGGTTCAGTAGATTCCTCTTGCAACCTTTATTTTGGTTCCATGATAAAAAAAAAAAGACTAGTTGCCCTCCAACCCATATACCATCTCATCTTGTATCATGGTTTTCAGAGCTGCTCCCCCGCCACTCCTTCATAGGAAAATTTATTTTCCAAATATCTATAGGGAGTGGATATTTGGGACATGATCCTTTGATGGAAAAAATATTTAAGAGGTTTACCCACCAGGGTACTGAACAGGCTCACTGGAAGCAGGTACTGACCTGTGGTATGACTAGGTGAACTTGACAGGGTACTGAATAGGCCCGACTGAAAGAGGGGAATCTTCCTGGGGACAACAATTTGTTAAAAAAGAGAGAGAAAAAGAGTCGAAATAAAAACGAAGAGAGAAAAAGATATATGAAAATGACTCTATGATAATAAAGGTTGTTGAGGGTCTACTAGAGGAAGGTATGTATGCTGGACCTAAAGAAAATGAACTCCATCAATCTGTCATTTGAGAATGTTTGTAAGTTGCACTTAAAACCCTGTTGTCGAATTCATACTATACCTAGGATGTCACTATCCTAGAAGTGGAACCCATAAACTTAGGAGTCTAATGAACTTGAAATGCAAACTCTATCCATAATTACTTGAATAAAGATAAACCTTTGAGAAGTAGCAGGGATGAACCGTTTCCCATAGCATTTATAGGATGTCTACACCCTCATGTTTTCTATGTAAGGAATTTCCCCTATCATATCTTATATGTGGTATTCATGAGCATAACTGATGAATTTTCATGTATTAGGAAATCTTCCTTAGTATGATATTACCTGTTAAGTGTTGTTGATCAAGAGTGTTAACATAAGAGAACACAACCTAGTCTTAAGCCATTCATGGCACGAGGACGTGCCATACCTTCGTTCTGGGGAAGAGAGAGTCTCAGTTTATATGGTATTCATAAGCCTTGATTATTACTAGTTGGATAATATGAATTCATTTTGGTCATCTCATAGCATAACATTTTTTTCTCTAAGTTCTAGTTTTTATGTCGTAATAAATTTGTCTTAGTTTTGCTAAAGATTTCCTATAAATATTGATGATCAAACATAGTTTTTGAATAAATGAAAGAACAATTCCAAGTCATTCATGGCACACATACATGCCACACCTTTGGTCTGGGGAATGTTGGGCTCCAGAATTGTCTTTTATAATGATGGTATTCACATTAATTTCCCATCCTATCTACCATAATTTAATACATCTATGTTTGATAAGGCTATATTTTACTTTGTTTTATTAATTAAATCTTGTAAATGTAAAGTGACCCTAATATGTTATTTTTAATGTATTAAATGCAATAATTGTGTAAGTCGTAAGCATTTTTGTGTAAGTTTGGCTTGCCTTTGTCTTTTGGCTCTTGTTGATCCTGTGATATCTTTGCCTTCCACTTCTTGTTAGTCTTGTCAAATCTACATGTGAAAATCAAAACCAAGGACTGATGATAAGTTTGTAACAATATAAATAAAAATATATGAAATATTTAAAAAAGATTATTATTAACATACTAATCCTTTTAAAAACATAATTTTTTTACATCCACAATAAAACAAATTAGTATAAAAAAAATTAAAAACATTCATAAAATAAAATATTTTAAATGTTTTAAGTGGAAATATTAAGCATGAAAATTACATAAATATTTAGAAACATTGGTTCCATTAGCCATAAAAGGGAGGTCCACATTTCATTGACTTTCCATAGCCTACATTTGATTAAACAAAAAAAAATCATTAAACCAATATAATATGTATGGGACTTGCTTTCTCTTTATTATATAAATGGAACTTTATTTCACTTTATAACATGGTTGACACTTATAAATTATTTTGTTTGCATTTCACTAAACTTTGACTAATATGTAATTTATTTATTTTGACGCAGGAACTTATGAGAAAAGGAAGGAGTGCACGTATCATGAGGATGGGAAGGAAAAGATTGGTAAAATCTAGCATACAACCGATCAAACTCAGCCAAAACGTAAATCTAGCATCCAATATTCAATTTTGAAAACAAACTATAAAAAAATCCACTCAGAATGTAGATTTATGAACAAATTTTAGTTACAGGTCATTCGGACGCTGATCCAAACATCCATTTTGACCACACATTTTTACCAGAAAAACAGATTTTCGAGCAACCAGAGGTGAAATTGAAAATTCTAGCACATGGTTTTTGTGCATAATAGGACCATTTCGGTCTCTTCAAGAAATTTTCACAAAATTCAAAGCCATTTGGGAGAAAATCATGGTTCTCTGAAACCAACTTTTCCAGAAAACGTGGTTGGCCATTTTCTAAATTTAAAAACTAGTTGTAACAACTCAGGAAATTGGGGGATTCGACTCTATCCTTCTCCACTGGGTTGTTCATGTATAAATTAGACCCTAGAGGTCTAGATATGGGTTTCTATTGTACGAATCCATTTTTGATAATATTGAATTGCTTCTTCTTGTTCAAATTCATTTTTATGCGTTGGTGACTGATTAGTTCATGAATGTGAAGCCAATGTCACCTGAGAGGGACCCTCAACTACAAGTGTGCATTTTTGTGTGTGCAATATCTGTGCAAGATTGATCTCATTCAACTATGTTTGTTTCTGTCAGTTAAGTAGTTTTGTTTCTGTATTTTAATTTTATTAATTTCAGTTTAGTAGATGTTCAGTTGTGTGTATGCTTTCAATTAAATTCACTTTAGCTTGGTAGATTAGGAATTTTTCCTTAGCTGCATAGCTCTACCTAGTTGTTCATTTTCATTTCATTTTTTATATTTATACTCTGCCTATGCATCTTTCCTTTCACATTTACTATTTGTTACATTTACAACCACATTCCCATCATCATTATAGGAGATACATTTCGGGGGAAACATTTGAGCAAAGCATAATAAATATGGAGAAATGGTTCGAAACCCACTTCCCAAAAGGACCCATTTATCCGTAGACATGGGTAGTTTCCAAAAATTCTTAACAAATAGGGAGAAAAATGTTGCCAGACATACCTCTATGTTTTTCCCATTTGCATTTGATTTCTTTCTTGTCTATTTTTTTGTCATCTCTTTCCTGGAAGTTAGTATAGTTTCTTATATAATTTATTTATGTGATTTAGTTTCTTGACATCATTCATTTCATTGATTCATGTAGTGTATTTCATATTATTATGTTGTGTTGCTAACGTAGTTTCATTTCCAGTGTTTAAATCAAATAGTCGGTTGCGTGCATAGCTTATTTCTAGTTCCCTTACCAGTTTTACAGTTTATTTCCTCGTTTTATATTGATAATCAGACATAGTAGTTTGCTTTAATATCTCAGTTCTGTTCATTCTCATTTTGTTATAAATTCACTCGGTTTATATCTTAGCTTGTTTAATAATGCAATAGAGAGTAATTTTTTTATTATCATGAATTATCTTAAGTTATTTTGGCCTTAAATTTGATTACTGAACAAGTTTATTTAATGTTCCTTATGCATTAAGTCTTCACGTGCACAAAATCAGCTGATGAGTAGATCATTTAGGTAATTTTCAATTGTTTTCTTTGTGCAGACTGCCATTCAGACTTGTTTTCCAGTCTGTTATCCAGCCTTTCATTCGACCCTTCGTGTTTTCAATCTGATTTAATCTTGTTTCTTTAGCTCTTTGATTATGTTTCAACTGTGGTAGTTAGATAATGGTTGTGTTTGTATTTCGGACCATAGGTTAGATTGTTTAAATTATTTATTAAGTTTTGTTCCTATCTTTCACCTGCTTTCACCTTAATATGTTTTGTATTTTGGTTTCTTTTGGTTTCTTAGTATTAAACATTTCAATTTCATAGATCAGTTGTTGATTAGAGTAGATTTGTTAAACGAGTTTGCTTACATTAGTTTATGATTCCTCGCAAAGCATTTGTTTACACTTGGTCCTTAGATTAGTGTTTCAATCTACTTTATACAATTGCATTGAGTTCAATAACTAGAGTATGATAGTTGGTTAGTTTGCTCTTTTGAAAATATAAAGTATTTTTTCTTATAGAATAGATAGATTAATTGCTCTTTTCATTTGTAGCATAATTTCTTGTTTTACAATAATTAGTTTCAGATTTACTTTCATAATTAATTTTAGTATTTTCTTTCATATTTATTCATATGGTTAAGTAGATTTGCAACCCTGAATAAGCATATAGTTCATGCGTTCATGAAATAGTTTAGTTGAATTGTTGTCTGTTTTGAATAGTTATATTTACTTTCATTAGATTAGATTGCTTTTGGACCAAGTGACCTCTTTCCTAGATCATATTTTGTGATTTTATTTCATAGAATGGATTAGCATAACAGTATATTAGATTTGAATTCCAATTGATAAATAGTTTCCATGCTTTCATAAGAATAGATTGGATTCCTACATTTAACTCATGATAGTCATGCATGTAGTTTAACATCATGTAGTTCCATGATTAGTGAATTTTCATATCTAGTTAGCTTATGTTATAATAAGCTTTAATCCTGCACGTATAGTGTTTCCATCTCACAAGCTACTGTCTTGGGTTGACAAATTAAGTGTTGAATTAGATAGAATATATTTTATCCAACAATGTATTCCTAGCCTCCATGTAGGTCTTCATCAACAAATCCAACCCTTTTTCATGTTGGATGTAGGCCTTTCCTATGCAAGGATTTCCACTACAGATCCAACCCTTTTTCATGTTGGATGCAGTACCTTGCCTCTGTAAGGATTTCCACTATAGAGCCAATTATTTTTCAGGCTGGATGTAGTACCTTGCCTCTGCAAGTATTTCCACTACAGAGCCAACCCTTTTTCATGTTGGATGTAGTACCTTACCTCTGCAAGGATTTCCACTACAGAGCCAACCCTTTTTCATGATGGATGCAGTACCTTTCCTCTGCAAGTATTTCCACTACAGAGCCAATCCTTTTTCATGATGGATGTAGTATATTTCCACTACAGAGCCAACCCTTTTTCATGATGGATGTAGTACCTTGCCTTTGCAAGGATTTCCACTACATAGCCAACCCTTTTTCATGATGGACATAATACCTTTCCTTTGCAAGGAATTCCACTATAGAGCCACCTATTTTTCATGTAATGATTTCCACTAAAGAGACAACCCTTTTTCATGCTGGATGTAGTACCTTTCCTCTGTAAGGATTTCCACTATAGAGCCAGCCATTTTTCATGCTGGATACAATACCTTTCCTTTGCAAGTATTTCCACTACAGATCCAACCCTTTTTCAGGATGGATGTAGTACCTTGCCTCTACAAGGATTTCCACTGCAAATCCAACCCTTTTTCATGCTGGATGTAGGTCTCAAAACTTATATCTTACCATGGGAGGCCCTACCTTCCACCATGTCTAAAAGGCCTGGTGCTTACATCCATCAGCATGGTAGGACACACCATCTACCATATGAGGGATTACCTTGCACTTACATCTTACCATGGGAGGCCCTTCTTACCACCATGTTAGAAAGGATCTACACTTACATCTAACCATGGGAGGCCCTGCCTACCACAATGTGAGAAAGGCTCTGCACTTACATCTGACCATGGGAGGCCCCACCTACCACAATGTTAGAATTGCTCTGCACTTACATCTGAACTTTGGAGGCCCAAACTACCACCATCTCAGAAAGGCTCACAGACTCAGCACTTCCCCTTGGAAGGAACCTCGATCTAGAGAACACCAAGATTCTCCTTGACATACTCAAAATTTACTCTATCCATTTCTAGCATAGAATCACATTAGGGATGATTACATCCAAGGATAACCTACGAGCTTCTCCAAGACTGATTACATCCGAAGACAACCTATAGGACTTATTACATCTGAGAAACCTATGAGTTTCACCATGATTTTATGCTCACACAACCTATCTCATCGGCTATGCTATAACTCCCTCTTTTGAGAGATATCGATCCGGATCACCAGCTGGAGCTTCACTGCTTCTCTCTCACAAATAGTCGAGCAAGTGGAAACATATTTTTTCTCAGTTGTTCTTAGTGCCATGTAGGACCAAGAGATCACACCTGATCTCATACTGAAGTAGCATCCCAAAGTGTTATTCCTACTTCCTGCCCAATCTAAATCAACATAACCTTCTAGGTTAATATTCTGATTCGCTTCATACTTAAGCCCATAATCAACTGTACCTTTCAGGTACCTCAAAATATGATTTGTAGCAATCAGTCAGGAACTGGCTCAATGTGTTCATAGAAAAGAGAATATCTGGTCTCATATTTGTCAGGAACATCAAGGAACAAATCATCTGACAATGAATCATGGCATCAACTGTCTCTGATGAATCATCACTCAATAGCTTCAGGTTTGATGCCATAGGTGTGGCCATGGCCTTGCAAACAATCATCTCAAACCTCTTCAGTATCTCCACTGCATACATCCCTTGTCCGAGGGGGATTCCATCCACACTTTGCCACACCTCCATGCTTAGAAAGTAGTGCATCATACCCAAGTCCTTCATCTTGAACTCAGAAACAAGTATCCTTCTTGCAACTTTAATTAGTTCTTCTTTGCTTTTCAAGAACAATTCATCGACATATAACATGAGCATCACTGGTATTCCACATTCAACCTTGAAGCAAAGGTTGGGATATGCTTTACTCTCAGTAAAGCTTAGAGCCTTCACTAATCTATCCATGTTGTTGTACCATGTCAAACCTCATGATATTTTGCAGTAACTCCCTCTGAAGTGGAGCATAATTCTCCCTCTACCTTTCATACTCTATGTATTGAAACATTTTGTACTGAAGTGACAAGTAGCTTCATGTGCTACTAATATTCTATGTATCCATCTAGGGTCACTAGATACAAATATCATCTATCTTGAACCTTTTCAAGATTTATTCTCACACCCATCTATGAGCTTGTCATCCTCTATAGGCTTTCATCTCCAACCTTGTAGCAAAGGTTAATATCTTCATCACTCTACGTTATCTTCAATATCCTCATGTATGTGTTGTCCCATGGGTGTCTTTTGAGCTTTTACGAGGACTTCTTTAATTTGCACACATGAGTCTGTTTTTCATGTGTCTTAACTTCTAGTGGCTGAAAATGTCTCTTCGTAGTCTATGCCTTATTTCTATGAGAGGCCTCATGCTACAAATCTTGTCTTATATCCCATGATGTTGTCATCTACTGCATGCTGGATCTTGCAGATCCATATGGAAGATACTATGGAATTCCATTTAGGTCTTCAAAATCGCATTCTATTCATCATTCTTCATTTTGGATTATTAGAGTGAATCTTGAACTATCATCACTTGTTCTTTAGAATAGTTCTCATCCTTCTTTTCTTGTAGGCGATTGTACGCGATCTTTCCTACAAGTAAAATGCACCAGTTATATGATTAGAAAAATTTCATAATGCATATTTATAATAGCAAATTCTTATGCATAAATATATAATCATGCAACTATTTTAGCCAATACAACATTCATCCATATCTCACAAAAACTTTCTAGATTCCTTCCATCTCTACCATGACATCATTGAGATTTTGCACTAATCCAATATGTCAACAATGATGTTTCATTCTAGATAAGTAGCAATGGAGATTTGTATAGAACCATGAGTTACTTACCCATCACATGCATATTGGTAGTATACTTCCATTAATGCAAACATTCTATCATGCATACCACATCAACTAAATATAAACAAATGCATAACCAAACAATATCATGAAATGACAATTGAACACTTATCTTTATTTGTTTCGTGGGTAGACTCATTCCTTCATATTCATCATCTTATTCATTCATAACAACATCATTTCTTATCGAAATGATAATATGGATAAGAGTTTCTTCAAGAATTGAGTTCTTCATATTCCTCATCACTTGAGGGATCTTCTTTGAATCATGAGCGCTTCATCTTCAGTTGCTCCCATCTTCTCTTCTCTTATTATGAGTCGAGCTTCTTCTTGTGTGCACTCTTTCCAAAGTATGCTGAGGTAATGAATTCCTTCTAGTATGCATTCCTCGAATGAATTAATCTCATGATCCTGGGACGCCATTCATGGTGGTTATAACAATTTTTTCATTCTCTACTTCTTCATCCACTGCTTCAAGTTGTTCTTTGATTTGAGAGACCCTTGTAAAGTATCACTGTATGGTCTCTGCATTCTAGATCTTTACATTCTTCAATTGGTTTCTCAAATTCATATTCTAATTTATCTTTTTCCCTTTAAATTCTTGGTTAAGGAATCAAACATCTTTTTAGGTGTCTTCATGGAAGACACCTGTGGTATAAGGTGATCCTTGATAGAATCAACAATAATCCTCTTGTCCTTGACCAAGTTCTTCTTATGTAAGGCATTAACCTCATCTCTCTATTGAACTGGAACCTCTCCACTTATGTAGGTGTCCAATTTATTTTATTTAAGGACTAGTGAAATCCTATACTTCCATGCTCAGAATTATTTAACTTCACCAAGCTTGTCATCAAGCTGGTGTGATAGGTCATTTTGAAATGAGAACCTCAAATGTAAATAGAAAATATTAGATATTACTAATTTTAGGTGTCCGTCTTGGTTTTGGATCTGGCTGATCTAGGGTTTGTTAGAGAAACCCTAATTTTCAAAACTTGGAATCTTTCAGATATGATTGGATATAAAGATGTGCCTCCTGAAGGTGAGCTGAGCATTATAGTCATTTTCCCAAAACTATGTTCAGAACTTAAAAATATCTGATGCCATAGTTTTCTTCAATTTCTTCTACAGAATTTCCTAATATTGTTTCTGAAATATATCTGAAATTACTACTCCTCTGTGTCTGAAACTATGCACTGAGGTAGCCTCATCTGTCCTATTTCCAACATCGTATCTTTGAGCAGAATTGGTTTCACCAATTGGGAACTATGAGAGTTTTCCCAAGGTGACTTACTTCAGAATTGTTCAGCATAGCGAACTTGTATAGACTTCGACGGCTCACTATTTCACCCTCAGGTTCTAAAACTTTTACCAAAGAGAGCGAAATCCGTGCCCTGTATGGAACATCTTGTTGAAATATTGTAACTTCAAAGAATTATCTATATGTATATTTTGTGGTCCCTGATGGTCCTATCGGGAGAAACACTTGTATTACTTTGTACCCCGATGCTTCTAATCGGAAGAACTAATAAGCGTCGTGAGGTAGTCCCCTCTAATTGTAAAGGTAGGCCATTAACACCCCAGTGTGGTTACTTGAGCCTACATGTGTAACTCGAGCCTACATGATTAACTTGAGCCTACATGTCAGATGAGTTAATCAAAGTGAACGGATGAATATAAATAGAGGTGTGGCAATTCTCATTTGGACACACACACACACTCTCACTTGTGTAGTGCATTAGTGAAGAAGAGAAGAGTAGCTGAAGAAGGAGGAGGATCACGCTTTGATATCCTTGTTGGTTTTATATTTTATATTTTGGGGGATCTATATTGAGGAATATTTTTCTATTTTTTTCCCTTTAGGGTTTTCCCAGGATAAATCTTTGTGTTCCTTTTGTATGGTTGTGCTTGTCTATCTTTCAGTGATCCTATTTTATATGCTTTTGTTATGAAATCGAAATGAAATACTAATTATCTAGATTAGCATATGAAAATTTAACATGGTATCAGAGCCACCCTGAAATAAGACATTGTGTAGCTACATAAGCTAGGGATTCTTAATTTTTGGTTCTCTCTCCACAATTGATCAGCAAAATAAGGCTAGGATGACTCTCCATTGAAGGGCGCATCTTTCTGTCGAAGTAGAATTCAATTCCGAGCATTTTCAATTTTCAGTGCAGGAAATTAGGGCTTCTTGTAGAAGAAATTTTTTTGAGTGAGCCTGGCATAAGATTTCTCTCCTCATCAAAATCAAAGTTTAGAGACATGGATCAAGATTTGTGGTTGGGTGAAACTCCAGGAAAGTCAAAACCTAGTTTGACCCTGAGCTAGAAAAACCCTAAATACTAAAACCGCTAAGTTTTGGTACCTTCCATATATCCCCAGATTGGCGAAGGTTCAGGAGCAAAACATTGTAGAGACCAAAGATAAAATTCTGATGTACACTGTGTCCAAAATTTATCCTCCTAATCGCTATATTCTGGGAGATATGATCCCTCCAAGTTAGGGTTCCAGCCTCTTCCAGAATTCATCCCTAAACAGGACACCTGGGGAGAATTGCTATATCTTGGACTACAGAGGTCCAAATGGAATTATTGAAGATGTTCCAGAAATAGAATGGACTTTAGTTTCTTTGGTCCTAATTTCAGAACTAGAAGCTAAAACAATGACATTTGGAAGGCCGTACAACGTCACTGTTCTGAACAGTTCTGTAATAGGTCACCTTGGGAAAAGGATCATAAATCCCAATTGGTGAAACCAATTCTGATGAAACTTGTGGTTTTGGATCAGGAAATTACTAGCTTACCTCAGTGATAAATTTCAGAAACCTAGGAGTACTAATTTCCGATATATCACAGAAACAAGGGCAGGCATTTCTGTTGAAGAAATTGGAAAACTAGGGATTCCTATTCTGGGAGCTTCCCTCCACTGTTTTAAGAAAAGGAGTACATTGGTAGCTCCATTTGAAGATATATATATTTCTATCCAATCAGATCTAAAATATTCCAATCTTTGAAATTATGGTTTCTCTGACAAACCCTAGATCAGCTAGCTCCGGAAGCAGGACGGACACCTCAAATCGATAAGATCTAATCTTTTGCTATTTACATTTGAGGTTCTCATTTCAAAGTGATCTATAACATTAGCTTGATGATAATATTGGTGAAGTTGACAAATTCCAAGCATGGAAGTATTTGATCTCTCTGAAGAAAATGAATTGGACACCTACATGAGTAGAGAGGTTCCAGTTCTAGAGGGAGATGAGCCTCAAAGTCTTACACCAGAAGAAATTGGTCAAGGCTAAGAAGATCATTGTTGATTCAGTCATGGATCAACTTGTACCACAAGTGTCTTCCCTAAATACATCAAAAGAGATGTTTGATTCCTTAACCAATCTATTTTAAGGAAATAACATACATCGAAAAATGACCTTAAGAAACAAATTGAAGAGGTAAAAGAAGAAGTGAAGAATGCAGAAGTGGTGATAGCCACCTTGAATGGCCTCCCATGATCGTGGGATTCATTCATGCGAATAATGTATGCCAGAAGGAAGTGATTAATTTCATCTTGAATCATAAGAAGAGAAGAAGAATATGGGAGCAATTGAATATCATGCTCTCACCATTCAAAGAAGATCCCTCAAGTGACGAGGAATGTGAGGAACTCAATTCTTGAAGAACCTCTTATCCATCTTATCATTTAGATACGAAATGATGATGTCATGAATGAAGAACATGATGAAGTACAAGGATCAAGAAGGAGTCTACCCACGAAACAAATAAAATATAAGTATTCAATTGTCATTGCATGATATTGTTTTGTTATGCATTTGATTATATTTAGTTGATGTGTTATGCATGATAGACTGTTTGCATTAATGACAGTATACTACTAATATGCATGTGATGGGTAAGTAGCTCATGGTGCTATACATCTCTCCATTGCTACTTATCTAGAATGAAACATCTTTACTGACATATTGGATTAGTGCACAATCTCAATGATTTCATGGTAGAGATGGAAGGCATCTAGAAAGTTTATGTGAGATATGGATGAATGTTGTATTGACTAAACAGTTGCATGATGCATAATAATATGTCATTATGCATATGTTTTATGAAATAGTTCTAACCATGCAACTGGTGCATTTGAAATGTAGGAAAGGTCCTGTACAACCTCCTACAAGAAAAGAAGGATGAGACTTGTTCTGAAGAACAAGTGATGACAATTCAAGATTCACTCCAATAAACATGAATCTAAAGCTCCCAAGGTCAGAGACACCATGATAGAAGAAAGAGCTTTAGAGAGCGGTAGATCCACCTTGAAGGATGAACACCACCATGGGTATGAGAGATAAATCAAGATGAATAAAAGAATGCTATGAAAGAATCTATGATCAAATAATAACAGTTGATCATGGGGAATGATGTATACAATATGATTTCGAGACATAAAGGGATGGTACATAGTATCTTCCATATGGATCTACAAGAACAAGTGTACAAAGCAAGGTTTGTGATTTTCCTCAGAAAGAATAGACTCTAACATGACATACTCTATTGACAAGTATATATCAAGCATAGAACCACCTGTACAGAATGAAGAGGGAAGATGATACTCCACTTCAGGGGGAGTGACTACAGAAGATATCTGAGTTTGACATGGTATGACATGATGGACAGGTTCCTAATGGATTGAGACTTTACCAAGAGTAAAGTGGGTTCCAACCTTCAATATTGAATGTACAAGACTAGGATATGTTGATGACCTAACAAGACAAACTCATGGAAGATGTTATGATGAAAGGATACTAGAATGATGTATGGGATATAGTTCCCAAACCAGAAGGAAAGAGTATTGTATCCTCCAAATGGATATACAAAATAAAGCATTCAGCTAATGGAAGTATCGAGAAGTATAAAGAAATATTTGTGGCCAGATGTTTCTCTCAGAAAGAGGGAATTGATTATGAAGAGACTTTTTCCCCAGTAGCACGGTATACTTCGATTAGAACTATCATGGCACTTACATCGATGATGAAGTGGGACTTACACCAAATGGATGTGAAAACATCTTTTCTGAATGGTGTGATCAAAGAAGAAGTATACATAGAACAACCACAAGGATTTGAAGTTGAATATAGACATACTCATGTATGCAAGTTGAAGAAGGACTTGTATGGCCTTAAATAAGCTCCACAAGCTTGGTATGAAAGGATAGATAGTTTCCTGCCAAGGATGGGTTTTAACAAGAGTAAAGTTGATCCTAACCTTTATCTCAAGGTTGTGGAAGAGGAACCTATCATCCTACTACTATATGTGGATGACTTATTCTTGACAGGGAATGAGAAACCGATTGTGGAAAGAAAGAAGAAACTAGTAGAAGAATTTGAGATGAAAAACCTTGGGTTAATGCATTATTTCCTAGGTCTGGAAGTATGGAAAAACTAAGAAGGAATATTTCTCAACTAGGGAAAGTATGCAATAGATATATTGAAAAGATTCGATATGTTGGAATACAAATCCATGGACACACCTATGGATTCCAACTTTAAGTTGTTAGTTGATGAATCATCAGAGTTAGTGGATGTGACTCAATATAGACATATCACTGGGTCATTGATGTAATTAAAAAATACCAAAATAGACATTTGTTTTGCTATGAACACCTTGAGTCAGTATCTAGTTCAACCTAGACATGTTCACCAAATAGCGGTAAAACATGTGATGAGATATCTGAAAGGGACTATAGACTTTGGTCTATACTATGATGGTAGCCATGAGTATAGATTGTATGGCTATACAGATGCAGATTGGGAATGGAAGTGTCTCAGATAGAAAAAGCACACCAGGTGGATGTTATAGCATGGGATCTGCTAGATGTGGATGTTTTAGCAAAAAACATTCTAGTGTTTCTCTAAACACAGACGAAGCAGAATATATAGCATCTTTCTCTACTAGTTGTGAATCCATATGGCTACGGAAGCTGATGTCAGGATTATTCAACCTAGAGTTGGACACTACCATGATTCTATGTGACAATCAAAGTTGTATAAATATTACAGAAAACCCAGTATTCCACAATAGATTGAAACACATAGAAATAAGGTATTTCTACATTCGAGATATGATGCATAAGGGAGCCATAAAGGTCCAGTATGTGAGTAATGATGAACAAGTTGCTGATGTGATGATGAAGCCTCTGTCTCGAGTAAAGTTCAAACATTGTTTAGACAAGCTTGGTGTGGTTCAGAATGACCTTCCTCGAAAGGGGGAGTAGTGATGTTGTAGTGGGATTGTATCATCCCTGGGCGCCTTCCCTAAAGTGATTTGGTGACCTCGGTCCTCAAGAATGAAGAGGGATTGTATCATCCTAGGACATTTGTCTAGAATAGATCCAGTGACTTCGGTCCTAGAGAATATGGTGGGATTGCATCATCCCTGAACCTCGGTTCAAAATGTATCTAGAGGTCTTGCCCCCCCGTGAATGTGGTGGCATTGCATCATCCCTGAACCTCAGTTCAAAATGTATCTAAAGGTCTTGGCCCCTGTGAATGTGGTGGGATTGCATCATCCATGAACCTCGGTTCAAAATTTATCTGGAAGTCTCGACCCCCGTGAATGTCATGGGATTGTATCACCCCTAAACCTTGGTTCAAAATGTATCCGAAGGTCTTGGCCCCTGTGAATGTCATGGGATTTCATCATCCTTGAACCTCAGTTCAAAATGTATCTGGAGGTCTCGGCCTTCGTGAATGTGGTGGGATTGCATCATCCCTGAAACTCGGTACAAAATGTATCTGGAGGTCTTGGCCCCCGTGAATGTGGTGGGATAGCATCATCCCTAAACCTCAGTTCAAAATGTATCCAAAGGTCTCGGCCCCCGTGAATGTGGTGGGATTGCATCATCCCTGAACCTCGGTTCAAAATGTATCTGAAGGTCTCGGCCCCCATGAATGTGGTGGGATTGCATCATCCCTGAACCTTGGTTCAAAATGTATCCGGAGGTCTTGGCCCCCGTGAATGTGGTGAGATTGCATCATCCCTGAAATTCAGTTCAAAATGTATCTATAGGTCTCACCCCCCGTGAATGTGCTGGGATTGTATCATCCCTAAACCTCAGTTCAAAATGTATCCAGATATTTCGGTCCCCGTGAATGTGGTAGGATTGCATCATCCTTGGACAAAGTCCAAAAGTGAACCAAAGATTTTTTTGTCTTTGAGATGTGGATTGCAGGTTGTTGCTGATGATGATGATGTTGTTGTTCGAAAGATCAGAGTATGATGATGATGTTGCTATTCGAAATATCAGAGTATGATGATGATGTTGCTGATCGAATGGTCAAATTACTGAAGATGATGTTGCTGATCAAAAGGTCAAAGTGCTAAAGATGTTGCTGCTGATTGAAAGTTCAAAGGTGCTGTTGATCGAAGTGATCAAAGTTGTTGGCGATCGAAGCGGTCAAAGTGTTGATGTTGCTGAAGACTGAAGACTACATAATGTTGAAAAGCTTCCAATGATTTATAGATGTGTTACCCTGATGATGTTGATGATTTCTTCTATCTCTCTCTCTCCTATTATTGTTGTTGTTTATTTTATTGTAGAATACCCTTATTGTTAAGGCGGGGTGTTTGTGGTCCCCGATGGTCCTATCGGGAGAACCACTTCTATTACTTTGTACCCCGATGCTTCTAATTGGAAGAACTAATAAGAGTCATGAGGTAGTCCACTCTAATTTTAAAGGTGGGTCATTAGCACCCCAATGTGGTTACTTGAGCCTACATGTGTAACTCGAGACTACATGATTAACTCGAGCCTACATGTCAGATGAATTAATTAAAGTGAACGGATGAATATCAATAGAGGTGTGGCGCTCCTCATTTGGACACACACACTCTCACTTGTGTAGCACATTAGTGAAGAAGATAAGAGTAGCTGGAGAAGGAGGAGGATCAGGCTTTGATATCCTTGTTGGTTTTATCTTTTATATTTTGGGGCATCTATATTGAGGAATATTTTGCTGTGTTTTTCCCTTTAGGGTTTTCCCAGGATAAATCTTTGTGTTCCTTTTGTATGGTTTTGCTTGTCTATCTTTGAGTGATCCTATTTTATATGCTTTCATTATGAAATTGAAATGAAATACTAATGTTATAGCTTAGCATATTAAAATTTAACACATCTTGATAAATTTCATTTGTACCTTCGTAGCCCGATATATAGAAATTTTCCTTAGGTGTCCTGTTTAGGTATGAATCTTGGGAGAGGCTGGAACCCTGATTTGGAGGAATCATCTCTCCCAAAATATAGAGAATTTGAGGATACAAAATTTACACAACGTACATTAGGAATTTAGCTTCATCCTGTAAACGTTTTGGCTCTTGATCCTCCCCCAATTGTGAGATATAGCAAATGCACTAAAATGACTAGTTTTATTCTTTTAGTGTTTTCTAGTCCAGGGTCAAATTAGGGTTTGACATTCTCGGAGTTTTTCCCAACCAAAAATTTTGATCTTGGTCTCTAAATTTTGATTTTGAGGAGGAGAGAAATCCTATGCTGGGCTCACTCAAAAATTCCTCTTCTGTGAAAATCTCTAATTTCCCGTAGTAGTTATAGGTCAAAAAATAAAAATGGTCGGAATCAAATTCTGCTTCGATCAAAAGATGTTCCATTCAATGGAGAGTTACCATAGCCTCCTTTTGTTAATGATATTTTGAGAGAGACACAAAAAGTAAGAAACCCTAGCTTCTATAGCTGCACAGTGTCTTCTTCTCAGGTTAGCTCTGATAACATGTCAGATTTTTATCATTTAGTCAATATGATCTAAGATCTTATCTGAGAGAATAACATGCACAACAATAATCACAAGAGACAAGAGACACAAAGATTTTTCCTCAAAGAAACCATAAAGGAGAAAACCTCGCAAATTCCTAAGAGATAGAATGAGCACTAATAGAGAAAGTAAAGCACAAAAACACAAAGATGATCTTAGATAGTTTTTCTCTCTCTCACTTGTGCGAGCTACTCTTCTCTCACTCATGCATTGTAGTTGAGTGAGTGTGTGTTTCAAATAGAGAGTCTCACTCTCTATTTATACTAGTTTTCCGCTTGAAAATTACTCACCAGCACCAACTTCTCTAGGAGAGTCTAATAAGCCTAGTACCCTTGAACTATGGGGACTATTTCCCCGACTTAAAACAGAGGGTTAACTTGAATGAGTTTAGTTTACTTTATTATATTAATGATTCTCTCAATAGGAACATTGGGGTACAATAAAATATATACAAGTGAATACATTCCAAAGTTACAAATAAATCAACAATAACAAAGGAAGAGATGACATGGCATGCATAATGATGTGGCATATGTGATGAGGATGGAAAGAAACATGAGGGGATCCAACGAGGGGATCAATTCCGATCGAGATTGATTGATATATCCTATGATCAATAAATGAAGAGTTGTAATCAGTGTATTTAGCATAGGTTGAATGACTCAAATTGTATCAAGAGAATAGATCACCAAAAGGAAAAGGATCTGTAAAGTAAATATGTGTGGAATATAACATTTTGAAGTGCCAAAGTGAAGTTCCATGTTTGATAAACTGATGAATAGACGAGGAGGATTCCACAAAGCGATTGACGGTTCATAAGATTTGTGGAAAAAAATTTGCGAAAGCAATATCAAGAAAAATCGAAAGGCACATCCGTAATCCGTAATTCACAATGCAAAAGGAAGCCAAAATATGTAATCCACAAACGGTAGAAGAAATCGTGCGGAAGAAGAATTGTGGAAGCAATTTCGATAAAAAATCAAAATGTAGACCCACAACCTGCAATATGCAATTGTAGAAGAAATGAGTTTCCGATTGTGGAAAGATTGTTGTGGAATTGATTCTCTAGAAAAGTCAAAATGCGCGTCCACAATCCTCAACCCAAAATCATGGAAGGAATGAGTTCCTACATGTAGTGAGGATTTATCCTCACTACATGAGTAGGAATGGATCCCTTCTTCCTATAGGGCACAAGGTCAGGTTCCTACTATTGGAAAATAGGAAAAACGAAATGGTAAATACAATAAATATAACAATAAATTAAACTAAGCTAATCTAAACAAGAATAAGAAAATGGTAACAACTGTAAACTAGATGGAAAACCTGCAAAACAATGTCAATAATAAAACCTACAACTAGAAAACAAGGTTAGAAAGAAAAAACAACTAAAGAAACATGTAAAGAAACATTATACCTCTATTGGTTGGAAATGGGCCACCATACCCTAGCTCATGGGAGCACCTCTCTTGGTTGGGGAGAAATGGCTCAATGGGATGGAGATGGAGGAGAGGGAATGTGGGTGGTTTGAGAGGCAAAGGTCTCAAAGCATCCACGGGAAGCATAACAATAGGTAAGGGAGAGGTGTTTTGAGAGTGACCCCCAACTCTCCTTTTATAGCTTTTCCAAGGGGTTTTAGGGTTTTAATCCCTTGGTTAGGGATTTAGACCCTTTCACCCTAACTTTAGCCCCTTTTAGGGTTTTAGCCCCTTTTTGAGGGATTTAGCTCCTAGGGGGTTATTTTGGGCTCCTTTTCAGGGTTTTTAGCGCTTTTTCTTCATCCTTAGGCTATTTTGGTGTTGTGGGGGTCCAATGGAGGCTCTTATGGAGTGATATGAAGGTTTTGAGATGGTGTCCTTGGGTGGTGTAGGCCATTGAGAGCTATGTGGTGGATTTTTGGGTTAACAAATTGCCCCCTGATGTGTGAGTGCAGGAGCTCAATGTATGGCCGAAGGACATCATAGGATTTGCTGTGTAGAGGTGGTGCTTCTGGGGCTGGGGCATGGTGGATTTTGGTTTTGTATTAATTTGGTTCGCATCAATGGGTGAGATACAATAAATGTGTGACATGTATATGGATAAGGTGGGCATTCCCATGCTTGTGACAATGTCAAAAGAATCATTTGATCTATGCTCTAAAATACAAGAGCCGATCATATACAACTCATGTTACAATGCCTATTGCCTCTATGTGAGGATGAATACAATATTGATCTAGTACATTGGACCCATGGCATTCTCATGGAATGCTATATCTTCATGACTAATGGTCTGCTGGATCTGGTACATAGTTGTGTGGACTCGCTGATTGAGAGTCAGAGTCTCTGTAGTACAAGTATGTTGTATCAATTATAAAGGTATAATAAAGCACTACTGGGGATTTTGAACACTGTCTCCAATGCAACCGAAAATCACAAGGGACATAACCTGTTTAGGTCCCTCCAGTGGACTCACCAATGTGCTAGAGTTAGGTGAAATCTGGGGTTTTCAACCAAGTATTGTGCAGAACAAACCCTGTACAAATGTCAACGGTGCGATGTCGGAGTTGAAGTCGAGCACGTGAGAAAAAACCACCCCAAGAGGCACTAAGGACTCCTCTCAAGTGGTCCAAAGAAATCATAAATGATGTTAATGAAACCAAGGTACAAGGACCTCTAGGTCTGTCCTATGGATTATGTGTGTTGGCATCGATAGAGGGAGACCTGCCCCTAGTCAAGGAAATGATGTTTCCTTGACTAGGAGTGCGAGGGATAACCGAAAGGTGTGAAGTAATATACGAACTAACTCACTGAATTGGAGGGGGGGAAGGGAGGGAAGGGAAATAATTGAATAGGGGGGGGGGAGTGGGAGACTAAAAATTCCTTCGTTTAGAGTATGACGGTATGGAGGACCAGGCAGCAAATGAAATTGACTCAACGGAATGGGATCATATCTGTAATACCAGGAATGTCATTGCATATGGGAAATACTTGGAGGAGGTGGACACTTTTAATACTAATGGGATCCAAGGAAGACACATTGCAGAGTACTATGAACAAAGGCGACCCAATGTGGGGATGCTGCCAAACTGTTTTCTGTGGGGCGGTGTCTAGGGACACCATTGTGGTACGATCTTGTGGATTTTTGGTGAGCCTGAGAAGGTAAGTGCTCGATGGTGCTTTCAATTTTACAGAGTCTAAAAGCATGAAGAAGACTCAAGTGGGGGCTCTTCTTCGTTGGTAGTCTCCTGTGCCTGAAAAAGGATAAAAGTATACATAGGAGAGCTCGTCCATCCTGGATGGGATGAGAGACTTCTTTACCATTGGTAGTCCAATCAGGCCGGAAAAGGTTAAACCTATACTGACTGGACGGTCATTCAAATACTTTTACGAGCATGAATGAAACCAAGTTTGCTCAACAATATTTTCTTGCTGAGATGACTGGAAAAGAGCTTAATGACAACTGGTGGTAATATTTTTTGTAAAGTGCAGCCCCTTTTCCTGAGAAAACATAAAAGTATGCAAAGGGGAACGGTCTTGGCTTCAGTGTGCCAAGGAGGTCCTTTTCATGAAATGGACTACATGGTCCGCAAAAGGAGGTAAATGAGACAATGTAGATGCCATTTCCTATAATTTAGTGAGTGGGAAAGGAAGCAGCTGCGCTCGGCAATATTTTCATTCTTTTAAGGACTCAGAAAAGAGATTAAACAAAACTCCAATGTGGTCAACCGACTGTGGTGGCACGAGCGATGCCCCATGTAGCGATGGTGGACAGAGGTCTAAAGGTCATCCACATAGTATGGATGAAGCAGAAGGCTCTCAAACATACCAATACATGCATGGGATAGATCACAGAAGAGGCCTGCGAGTCGGTGAGACAGAGGCACACAAATCGAAGTGGCTCTTGGATAGAGGTCAGGAGAGCATGTGTGTGTGTTGCAGTGGACGAACTTGACTACATGAAATGTGAGTGCAAGTCCGAGTGCATTTATATGTCATATGCATGAAAGAAAAAGAAATCATTTTGTAGAAAGTAGTCCAGAGGTCCGCATAAGGTGTGGTGAAAAGAAAAGACAATCTATGTGTTAAAAATACAAAATAAAAGTTAAAATTATAGTCCTTAACAGGCGGTGGCCCGAGGACACTTATATGCCAAGTACATGGAAGAAAAAAAAATGGTTTTGTGGATGATGGTCCAGATGTCTGCGTAAGGTGCGGTGAAAAAAGAAAATTATAAATACAAAAAATAAAAGTAAAATTATAGTCCTTAACAAATGGCGGCCCAATCGCTTGCATGAGCTGCGATCAGATATTGTGATACAAGTATAGGTCCATAGACACTTGCATCGTTATTTCATGGCTCGTAAATTGAGGTGACTGGTGGGAAATGGTCCTGAAATTGACTTATTAAACATGAGACGATGGTCTCATGAGGAGATAGAAATTTGGGCCTGGAGGTGTGAGAGGTGTCTTGAATAGGTTTCGTGTGACTTTGGATTAGCAGCTAATGGTGCTGCCCCAAAATGGGGGTCTTTGATTTGTGGTAAAAACATTACAAAACAAAAAAAAGGGAAAAAAAACGCTATAAGGGACTCATAGTGGTTATATCAGGAGTAGGCTCTCTTGAGGTGGAGCCCGTTGCGCGGCTTCTTCAAGAGTTAGCCATCTGAGTCAGTGAAGAGGTGTGCCCCCTTGCCAGGACAAAGGTCATTGGCAAGGCAGGGTGATGGAATTTGATCTTTTATGGGAAGAACTGATTCCATACTGTGGTTTAAAGGGAATGGGGTAGAACCAAAGGTGGTATTACATATATCTTCGTCATCGCGTAAGTGGCGCCGAGTTAGATCAGGTGGATATTCCACGGTCGATGAGACAGAAGGGAAACTGGTGCTAGATATCATGTAAATGGTACTGGTTGTGGTTTTCGTGGCCTTGCCCCCAGTCTCTGTTGGAGGAGGAGGGGCAGGCATGGAGATGGGAGGAGTCTTTGATGGACCTGGAGGTAGGTGCAACCTCATCTCAGTTAACTAGACATGAGTCAACACATCCTGGGGCCTCAGAGGTATGGTAGGTGGTTCAAGGTACCATAGAGGATCTCCTAGTGTAAAATCCTGTAGATGGAGGGTTTCCAAGGTAGACTTACTCACAATCCTGGATGGTAGGAAAAATAAAAGGAGAAGAAAAAGAAAAAGGATCATGTTGATCGAGAATGAACCCCATTGTTTCCCCAGTAACTAAGGTTGAGGTTGCAACTGAGGTTGTGGATGTGGCTGCGGAAACAATGGAAGAGATAGGTTTGATGGACTATCAGCGATGGTGGAGACAAGGGGGTCTATAGAAATGGACGTCATGTAGATGGACACGCTGTCTAAAGAAGGTGGTGGGAGGTGAAATTATTCGATCAAAGTGATATCAGACTTAAGGGAATGGTGACGGAGATCAGCAAGAGCCATTCGAAACTCGGGCAGGTCTTGGCAATGGTGGGAGTAATGTCCATACAAGCTGCAAGGGGAACAAGCATGGTTTGTCCTCAATGTCTTGTTCCTAACTACTGGTGCAGTTGGGAGTTCAACCACGGGGATGTTTTTGTTCGTATCCATGGCATCTAGATGCGCACAGATCACTAGGATTTCAGGACAATTTTGAGTTGGATGGCCCTATTGTTCACATAAAACAAAAGGATAGACTTGTCGTGGTTCTATAGTGGCTTTGGTGTTTTTACCACTAGCCCTTTTGGCTTGGGGCGATGTAGGTGCAGGTGCGGCGGTTGGCTTGTGCGGACCGGGTGGAGGGTGCGACTCAACCGAAATAGGTTGCACCGAGGTTAAAACAACTTGGGGCATTGCTGGTTGACCTGGTGGATCTAGATACCACACCAGGATCGCCAACGTAAAGTTGGGTAGGCTTAAGGTGGCCATCACTGGCTTGCTCATGACACCAGGTGGGGGAAAGAGGAAGGGAATTGTATGGACTAGAGATGAACCCACATAACTCCCAGCTGGTTGCATGTGGGGGTGAGGTTATGGTTGCAGCTGTGCATAATGTTGCTACTATGGGTGATGTTGTAGCTATTATTGGCATTGCTGCTGTGGACAATGTTGTGGTTGTGGTTGGGGCTGCGGCTGCGGTTGCTGTTTGGGTGCAACGGTGCTTGATGAGACCATGCACAAGTTCACAGTTTGCTTTTGTTTTAGTGGTGGTGACACCAACGAGAAAGGAGTAGTCATGGTGGGATTGATAAACAACCCAGGGCCCACATTGAACGGTGGGGAGGCTGGTGTGTTTTCGACCACAGTGTTGGTTGCAGGGATGACGTTAGCATTTGTAGTCACCCCTTGTGGCTCAATGGTGGTGATGGTAGGGATAACGTTTGCAGACACTATTAACCCTTGCGGATCATGGTAGGTGAGTTGGTCAACTGTCACAATCTTCCCTTCGTGGGGGAACATGATGAGGCGAAAGATAGTTGATGCGATGGCTCGCATGGTGTACATGTAACTCCTTCTGAGGAGGAGGTTGTAGTCTAGTTGAGCATTGATGACTTTGATGTCAATCAGGCCTATCTTCTCGGATAACGTGATGGGGACATGGGAGAGGATTCCTTGGGCTTTAGTGGGATGTCCATCATAAGCCCATGGAGTCGTGGAGGACGGTTGTAGAATTGTTGATCCAAGATTCTACCAAACCAAGGTAGACATTATGCACGTGGATTCCCCCTCATCCACTATGCATTGGTGCACAACCAAGTTCTATATGGACACCGAAATTTGGAAGGCAATAGTGGAGGGCATGCATGGCTCTCTATTCTCTACATCAAATGTGATTAACTTGGATTCAGAGGGGTCTACAGCCCCTAGGGTGGCTATTAAGGATTTTTTCTATGTTGGGCATGTTTTAAGTACCTCAAGAGTAGACATGGTGGTTGGCGTTTGGGCCAAATCATCCACAATGTTATAGTTGACCACAACTCTAGTTGTGGAATTATTGGTGATTCTACATATGGGGGGGAATGGAAACAAGGTTAACTGAAGAGGTAATTTTATTATTTTAGATGTGGATGCTGCTAATGAGTCAACAAGTTTGGTGGTGGTACCGTACTAATTCCATCTGGTTTGCAAGTTGACCTCTTTAGTCATTATGGATAGTAGGTGATGAACACCTGTTTCGGATGTGGGAGGTGCCCCCGAAGCTTTGGGATTGGCTTGGGGAAGGGGTGCAGTTGCCACCAGTCCTTGGAATGGCGGCAGGTTTTGAAGCACCATGGGGGGCAGTCCTTAAGGTGTCGGGTTAGGTTGTGCTTGGTTTGTAGCATTGGCATCCTATTGGGCCTCGTTTTGAATGGCCTGCTTCACACGACCCATGAAGGGACACTCAAATGTATAGTGCCCATAGACCTCACAGAGTATGCATGGTTGGTTTGTGTGCAACGAAGTGTTATGTCTTGGTGCATTTGGTCATGGGGGCTTTTGGGCTAGTCGGTTTACCACGGCATTATTGGGAGGATTCGGTTGTTGATCACCTCCCTGCGGTAGGTTATTGCCTTGGTTGTGGGGTTGGTTATTCCTAGCTTGCCCTTGTTGATTGTTGGAGGTAGGATGGTTGGGACGGTTTTGCTGTGCAAACACCTGTCCCAACAGAGTGGGAGGAGTGGGAGCAGGGGCTTGAACTGGTTTCACTAGCGGTGCATCGTAGATTTGTGGAGGTGGTGGTACCATGAATGTGGGAATTTTCCCCACATACTGTTGTGTTGGCCAAGTCATGGCCTGAGCCTGCTACTGTGGAACAGGTTGTGCATAGGAAGTTGTCGCTTCGGACTGAGACATCATTCTAGCATAGTCTGGAGCTTGGTTTTGGTAAGCAACATTAGCGGTGTTGCTTGATTGTGGTGTAATGGTAGGTGGTTTCGGTCAAGGCTGTGGTTGTTGGGAGACTGACCCTATGATGTTGTTTGTAGTGTGGGATTCCCCCAGTGCATCATGGTAGGAGATACTCGGATGGGGAGCATCCGAAATGACAGTGTACAGGTATCTAGACTGAGAGTAGATCAAGTCAAATTGTTGGGCCTTCAGTATGGCCTCTTCTTTAGATTGGGGACATTTGGATGTGACATCCTTTGCGATGGGTGGGAGAAAAGTCTTAAGGAACCAATCCAAGAAGATCCTGTCGTCCGGTTGGATTTTGCATAAGCTACGGCGTCACCGCCACTCATGGATATGGTCAGTTATGTGAGTGGCAATGCTTTGACAGCAAGATAGTAGTATCTCCACCCCCTCGTCATATCTAACAGGGAGTTGGAAATATTGTAGGAACATGAAGGCTAGGGAGTTGAAGTTGGGATACCTGGCTTGTGGCATCTCAATGTACCATTTGGCCATGACACTTGTAAGGGTGCATTGGAATAGTCTCAGCCTAATGGAGTCATCTACAATGCTATTGGATGAGCACCATAGATGGAATGTCATTATGTGGTTTTGGGGACATTCCCCAGCTTTTCCTTCAAACTTGGGGATGTCTGATGGTAGCGTAGTTGGCATAGGTGGCCAAAACGCTTGGTGGAGGATGGACTCATTTGTTAATCTGGCCAAATCAGGAAATTTCAGATGAGCCATGAAGGGCAGGTTTTACCCCAGGGGTTGATGTGGGATGGGGTTGCGATGGGGGTTGGGTTTGCAGGTGCATAGTGCATCTGGATAGCTAGGGGGGCTTGTGGTGACACCATTGTGGATGGGCCAATGACCCCAAGTGCTGTGTGGGGGGTGGTATGGGTGGTAGGGGCATTGCCCCCATGTATGACAGTAGGGGAAACGTAGGCAACCAGTGTATTTCCCCCCTGTATGGTAGGAGGGGCAGTGTGTGTGGAGGGGCCACTAACCTTGTTTGTTACCACTCAGCCAGCTTGGCTAGTCACTATGAGTGGTGGCAGTTGGCTAATGACAGTCTACATGATTATGCTTGGGCCACTTTCCAATTTGTGGGTGAAAGGTTGTGATGTGGACATGGGTCCACTTGCTAAGGTTAGGCCGGAAAATTGATCCGGGTTTGCACTAGCCATGGGGCTTGATGGTGCAGTGTGGAGGTCTAGTTTAGACTGATATGGGTCTGAATCAGAATCAGAGGTGGTGTGGCCCTCTAACAGTGTGGGAGATCGCTGAGAATGGCTTCAACGGTGGCAATCAAGTGTTCCAAATGGTGGTGGTTCTCCTCTTAGGCATGACAAATGTCGTGGAGGATCAATTGTGTTCACTTTTGTGTATGAAACTGGTGGGTATGAGATTTGGACCCTGGTTTCAATAGCTTCCTATTGGCTGAAGGTGCTCTCTCAGCCACCAAGACTGCTAGAAGACATCGCTTGGCTTGCTCCTCACAGGTACTTCTACTCAATTGAAAGGGGTCGTTGCCCATTTCTCTTGGCAATTCCTCTCAACGACTAGCTACTTTGGGGTTCCTCTGGTACTCCTCACAATGGTTTTCTAGGAAAATCCCAATTACTTCCCACAATTGAAGCAGTCAGGGACTTACGTCCTCATAGACTGTAGAATTGATTGAACTTAGTGTAAATTTGGTAAATTTTAAGGCTTACTCAGCGTCGTGAACTGAGTTGGGTTAATTATTCAGTATGGTGTGTTGGTTTGCTTGTTTTTCTAGTATTTGGTTACTGCAATATGGTTTATGAATTCATCATGGTATATTTCATGTCATGATTTTGTATGCAAGCATAAATAGAAATTTGTAAGAAAGCACAGTGATTAACCCTGAATGTTTGCTAGCCTAACTAGATGTCTACCTCACTGTAATATTCTTCTTCAACCAAGAGAAGGTGCTAGGCTCTCAACACAATGGGACTAAGCCCATCCCTAGATCCTCAGGTCACCTCCCAGATGCTAGGTTGGTCAACAGGGAGGACGCTTAGCATTGTGAGAATCCCTCCTTCTCTATCCCCTCTACCTTCCAGGTTACCCAGTTTTAGTGGTTTGGGAAAAATATCATGGAGTGCCTAGATCTATACGAGCTTTCCCTTCGTCATATCCCACAATAACCCAGAGGGTGATGATTGGGTAGAGAAGGAAGGGGGAAGCAAGATGGCTATTTTTAAGTTAGTTTTAGTTAGGCTAGTTCATTTTATTATGCCTTAATGGTTCATTTAACATTTACACATTGTTCATGAAATTATTTGCAGAAAATACATACTGAAACTAAAAATGACTTGTAATGGTGGACAAAGGTGGCTAGGCTGCACTAAAAGTCCTCTGAAACTAAACATTACTATCTATTAATCTCAAATTCAACTTCTGTGTGATAGGCCACACATTTCTGACCAAATCTAGTGAGGGGGCTGCGAGAATTTTTCAGAAATGAGAGAGGGGGTCGCACAGAATGCAAAAATAGCCGCAACCTGAGTTTTTGAGCTGAAGTTGCACTTATATAGGGATTAAGTGCATCTTGGGAACACCTGTTTTCTCATTAAGAGCGCCCCAGTCTCACCTTTTTCCCTGATAAGAGCGCCCTACTCCGGAATGAGTTTTTTTGGTGAGACAGAGTCAGATCTGGCCGACAGTAACTGGTACTGGGGTCAGTCTGAATCGGTTTGGCCTGGAAGAGGCTTTGGCAGTGGTTAAAACAAGAAATAAATAGGATTTAAGACAGATTTAACATAAGATTCCTGAAAAACTAGGGCAAAAAAAATAAAAAACTTAAAAATAAAAATTTTGGACCAGGGATCCTATGGGATCGACCTGGTATGGTCACCAAAGCTGTAGTGAGGATTTCTCCTCACTGCAGGAGCAAAAATGGCTCCCTTGGGCCTATAGGGCACAAGGGCAGGTTCCTAATGTTGGAAAATAGGAAAAATGAAATGGAAAATATCATAAACAGAACAGGAAATTAAATTAAGCTAATCTAAACAAGAATAAGCAAATGGCAACAATTGTAAACTAGATCTAATAGCAAAAAGAGGAAGTGGAGATGAAACCCTTGTGAACCCCTCTGTAGAAAATAGGTTAGGATTCCACCTCCTTAAACCTTGCAAACAAACCTAAGCTATCATGGAAAACCTACAACTAGAAAACAAGGTTAGAAAGCAAAAACAAGTAAATAAACAAGTAAGGAAACATTATACCTCTATTGGGTGGAAATGGACCACCATGCCCTAGCTCATGGGAGTAGCTCTCTTGGTTGGGGTGCAATGGCTCAATGGGATGGAGATGGAGGAGAGGGAATGCGGGTGGTTTGAGAGGCAAAGGTCTCAAAGCATCCACGGGTAGCATAACAATAGGCAAGGGAGCGGTGTTTTGAGAGTGCCCCCCACCCTCCTTTTATAGCTTTTCCAAGGGGTTTTAGGGTTTTAAGCCGTTGGTCAAGGCTTTAGCCCCTTTTTTGGGCCTTTAGCCCCTTCCACCCTAACTTTAGCCCCTTTTTGAGGGCTTTACCTCCTAGGGGGCTATTTTGGGCTCCTTTTTGGGGTTTTTACCCTTTTTCTTCATCCATAGGCTATTTTGGAGTTGTGGGGGTCCAATGGAGGGTCTTATGGAGTGATATGAAGGTTGTGAGATGGTATCCTTAGGTGGTGTGGGCCATTGAGAGCTATGTGGGGGATTTTTTGGTTAACACTACAAATTACGGAAAGGTCATCTCGCAAAGAAAATTGCAGAAAGCTAACTTGCGAAAAGGTGATTGTGGAAAGGTAAATGCTGAAAATTCAATGCAAAAAGGTCATTGCAAAAAGAAAATTGCAGAAATGTAATCGTGGAAAGGTAACTGTTTGCAATCCACAATCCAAAATTTTAGGAAGTTAATTGCGAAAGGTAAAATGCGGAAGGATGTGTTGCAGAGAGATTGTGGTGGAAAGGACATTGCAGAAAAGAATATGCGGAAGGATTTATCACAGATTGTGGAAAGATGGTTTGCATGTTTAAATAAATGAAAATTGTCTAAGTTTTAATATAGGAGGTTAAGGGGCCATCTGGTAATGCATGCCAAAGAGTGTCCGTGTGTATGTCCACATAGGTGTATGTAATATACACGAACAGTGTAAGTATACCATCTGCAATTAAAGTGAAGGATTTCTACACATTATAAAGATATTATATGTTGGTATTTAAAAAGGGTCAAAGTGTTCATTCATTGAAATTAAACTAGTAAGCCGGGAATAAATTAAGAAGTAAAGATAAAAAAAATTAAAATCATAAACAAAGTATGTTTATCTAATTAAATGTTGACATAATATGTTGTGAAAGGACACAATGAATTTGTGCGATGGTTTGATGAAAGGGAATGATAAACAAAATTGAAAGGACATGATTATGAAAAGGAAATATGATGGATATTTAAACAAAAGATTGATTCAATAGTAATGTGTCTCTATAGTATAGATCGATGTAAGTAAGACAGAGACAAAAAATGATAGACCAGTAATAGTGTAAGTATACATAAGAAGAGCTAGAAATTAAATAAAAACATATTAGGATGGGAGGGTGGTGCTAGGGAAGGATACATTCCTACATGGGGGTCGTATCCTCCTTCAAGTGGTAGTTGGTAAGTAGGGTGTCGTAGCATCCTTTCAGTAATAGGTGATAAACAAGGGGGTTGTATCCTCCTTCCAATGGTAGCTGGTAAATGGGGTGTCATATCATCCTCTCAGTAGTAGCTGATAAAACTAGGATGTCGTAGCCTCCTTTCAATAGTTTCTTGTAAATAAGGTGTAGTACCATCCTCGTCTATAGTAGCAGGCATAAACTATTTGTAAATATAATTTTGTAGTAATAGGAAGTATTGGTGGTTTTCTCAATTGGGATTCCAAGATAAATTTTTGTTTTTTCTATCTTGTTGATCATGTGTGTTAGTGAATAAATTAAAAGTGGTTTAAATTGTTAAAAAGTTATCAATACTGATTCACCCCTCGTATTAGTATTGTCCAATATTCCATTATAAAATTGTTCTTTAGTATTGTTATTCTAATGATTGTTGATATTTTTTCTTCAGTATTGTTTAACGGATAATTGCTGAGATGATTGTCTCAATATTGTTATACTAATGATTGTTGAGATGATTGTTGATATAGTTTCCATATTGTTATATTGATGTTTGTTGAGATAGTTTCATTATTGTTATACTGATGTTTGTTGAGATGATTGATGATATGGTTTTAGTACTCCTATACTGATTGATGTAGCAGGTCATTATTTTCATACTAATGTTGTTGAGATGATTGTTGAGATAGTTTCAGTTTTCCCATACTGAAAAGATAGATTCAATATTTTTATACTGATGTTGATAGTTCAATATTTTCATAGTGATATTGATGTGGAAATCTTAGTATTCTTGTACTAATGATGATGTCGCAATTTCAATATTTTTCATACCGATTTTGATGTGGCAAGTTCAATATTTTCATACCGATATTGATGTGGAAAGCTCAGTATTTTCATACTGATGATGATGTGGCAAGTTCAGTAGTTTCATACTGATGTTGATGTGGTAGGTTTATTATTTCTATACTGATGTTGATAAGACAATTGCAGTATTTCTATACTGATGATGATGAGGTAGTTTCAGTATTTCTATACTAATATTGATGATGATGTTTCTTCAACATTTGTATGTTGATGTTGATTATGTGGTTGTGGCCCCAACACCTTGTGGCTATGATGCTGATATGATTGCGGTCCCAACATCCTGTGCTGATAATGTTGATATGGTTTAAGTCAGAACACTTTGTGATGATGATGATGATGATGTTGTTTCAACATTTTTTTTGTGTTTTTGATGATGATGATGTTCCAGCATATCTATGCTGATAACGAAGATGATGATATAACATTTATTGATGATGTGTTTTAAGCACTAACATGCTAATGATGTTGTTATTGTTTTAGTATTTATATACTGAATATGAAGATGATGTTGTTTATGTATTTACATACTGATGATGCAGATTATAATGTTTTAGTATTGACATACTGATGTTGCAGATGATGATGTTATAGTATTTACATACTTATGATGTAGATGATGTTTTTTCAGTATTTGCATACGGATGTTGCAGATGATGTTTTTAGTATTTACATAGTGATGTTAAAGAATAAGCTTCAGTATTTACATATCGATGTAGCAAAAGCAGATTCAATATTCACATACTGATGTTACAGAAGAAGGTTAAGAAGACAATTCAATATTCACATACTAATGTGCCAAAAGAAGATTCAGTATTCACATACTGAAGTAAAGGAAGAAGGTTCAAAAGATGATTCAATATTCACATACTGATGTGGTAGAAGATGATTCAGTATTCACATACTGATGTGGCATATTATGATTCATAATCCACATATTGATATTGTAGAAGATGATTCAATATCCACATACTAATATTGCAAAATATGATTTAGTATCCACATACTGATATTGCAGAAGATGATTGAGTATACACATACTGATATTGCAGAAGATGATATATATGATCTAGTAGTCATAGAAGATGATTTAGTATCCACATACTAATTTTGAGGAAGATGATGTAGTACTCATAGATGATTAAGTACTTACATACTGAGGGTACAGAAGATGATCCAGTACTCATATATGATTTAGTATTTACATATTGAGTTTGTAGAAGATGATCCAGTATTTTCATGCTGATATCAATGATGAAGATATATGATGGTGTTCCAAAACTTCCTATGACATATTGAGATTCACCAGTCATTTGTACATATGTGATGATGGTTATTGTTGATGTAGAATACCTTCCTAGTTAAGAGGGAGTGTTAAATTATTGTAAATTCAAAATATATTCTATTGTAATTTTGTTGTATTCTCCTTAAGATATGTTATTACTCCATTAAGAGATGTCCTTGATGTAATTGGCCATGTAAAAGTTATGAGTTAAACCCTCCATTGTAAGTTGGGGCATTAGTACCCACAAAAGTAATATATAAAATGTATTTTGAGTCTCCAAGGTAGGTTGAACTTAATTAGGGAACTTGGTTGACCTAGTTAGTTATTTGAGGCACTCACCTAATGAATATAAATAGGTGAGGAACCTCTCTCATTTACATACATATTACACTCAAGTATTGCACTGGAGAGAGAGAGAGAGAGAGAGAGAGAGAGAGAGAGAGAGAGAGAGAGAGAGAGAGNTTTTTTACGCTGTACTTTCTCGAATTCTATACTGAGGAAGTCTCATGGTGTTTTCTCCCTTTTGGTTTCCCCAATGAAAATATTTGTGTTATCTTGTGTTGTTGTACATGTCTTTTCTTTCAGTGATCCTTTGCTTATTGTTATGATTTTATGATGCTAAATGTTTTAGATCTTGTATAACCATTAAAAATATAAAAATATTAGAATCTCAAAAGACCCTATATAAAGGAAGTGAACCAAACACATAGAGATCCATATGCACTACATCACAATACTTGTGCATGATGAGGTCATTGGTCTACACTATTTCACATGATCTAAGCAAGTTGCAGACATCTTCACCAAGGAATGATTTGAGAATACTTTAAACAATATCAAATAATTTATTGGGATAAATTATCACATGAGGAATACTGATTGAGGACAATATCTCACAAAAATTTGTTCATGTCCATGTTTTGAGGGAGGATTTTCCCCTTGTGGTTTTGCCTCTTTCCTTGTTTTTATGGACAAGAAGTATGTAAAGGGTGACTAAGAATTATTGCTAGGACATATATAACTGATATATTTATGATATTTCACATCGGTCGAGCTTATGGGTATGTTTTATAATAATAAAAAACCCATTCCCATACTTAGCATACATTAATTGATCTTTATGATTATTTTCCTAGGTTTTAGACTAGCTAATTGGAATCCACTTGCATCACTTGGTCAAAACTTGCCAAAAATTAATCCAGGAGAACCCTTCATATATTATAGATAATATTATTCCAACTATATGTACTTCCCAGTTTAGTAAGTGCAGTTTCCTTCCTTATCCATACTTAGATTTTTTTTCAACAACTTTAAGGTAAAAAGTGAAAACTAGTCACTTGGAAACTGCCTTGTTTTTGCAGAACTCATCCTCCTTATTTTTCTCTCTTGAAGTCATGATTATATTGAATTACCATTAACTATAAAATAAAATACATAATTCATATAATTAGTGACATTCTTGGACTAATTTGGAAAGTGTTTTATGCACATAGGGGTATGTTTTACTTTTAGTGATCCTGTTATTGTGAGGATTCAACTTACCTCCTTAGGAGTTCAAATATCAGATGTAATTATATATTTGGACAACATATTCCTTTTATAAGGTTGGATGATTTACACTTATGCATTGTAATTTAGTTTTATGCACCAATTTTAGTCTCCAATTTTGAGTGGATCTTTGCATGTTTTCTAGCAATTTATTGTGAGTTCAATTGTACTAAGACTAGGCTTGATTTCCACAAGTTCTAGACGTGAAGCATATTTGCATAGTTATTTTTGTTAAATGTACAATTGTTATAGAAATTTCTCATCATGACCATGTGATGAGAACCAAAACATTAGAATATCCCTCAAATCCTTGAAATCTGAAGTTAGACACTGGCCATGACTCATGATTTCAAAGTTGTTTCCACCATCGCCTTTTCTCTTTTAGAAATTTGCATTATCCCTATCAATAACTCCAATTTTTAGTTGAAAATGAGTGGTACCATTTCCTTATCAATTTTAGCAATAAGTGGTTCACCCTTGGTAACACTTTGTCTCAATAGGAAAAGAGCGGTGCTTGAGTTTCAAAAGGAAAAAGAGAATATTCACGAAGCTTCTTGAAGATTAGATTTGTGTTACCCTCATTCCTACACTACTAGGCTAGTTGGACACAAGATAATCCATTCTAGGATCTCCCTTCCACCTCACCCATGAGAATCTCAACCATTCCTATCCTCCTAAAGGCTATAAGTAGTGGCTCACCCCCCATGGGAAAGGGGGAAAAGTGATGCTAGAACGCCAAAATTCTGGCCAAATATATCCAAGGAGGGTGAGCATTAGGAAGATAAATTGAAGCTTTGGAGGCAGCGTTAGTTTTTAAACATTAATCTAGCATTATGTTAGGATATTTACTGAGAGAATAACAAGTACAAAAATCAAACAGAAGAGACAATGAACACAGTGTTTTTGATCGGGGAAACCATAAATGGAGAAAACCCCACAACTTCCTCAGAGATAGAATCAACACAAGATGTAAAACCCCAAAACAGTAAGATGCACTCCCGACACCAGTAATATTCTTCTTGTCTAGCCCTAGTGTCTTTCCTTCCTCAACTATGCGCTACACTTGAGTGTGTGAGTGATGTGTGCTAAATAGAGATCCCAGCTCTCTATTTATACTAATCCTAACATGACTAAAACCATACTAGCGCCGAACTCTACTTCGAGAGTCTAATAACCCTAGTACCCCGTAACTGCAGGGACTTTAACTCTTACACAATCGAAGAGTTACCCACTATGACTTGACATGACCTGTTTACATTATTGATCCTCCCGATCGAAACATCGGGGCATGACAACATGACTCAAATACATAATAGATACATCTTGGAATAAAAATCAGGTTACAATACATAAGATACATAGATGAATACATTTCGAAGTTACAAATACATCAACACTCCCTCTTAACTAGGAAGGTATTCTTTCGACACAATTTTCAGCACTGGTCTTCTTCTCTGTATCAACTGGATTATCTCATCATCTGCATATCAAGCCTTCTGAGTCTTCAAGTCATCTTCATCTTCAAGTCATCTTTATCCTTCAAATCTGGATCATCTCTCGATCTAGATCATCATGGGACATCATCACTAGATATGGATCATCTCTCGATTTGGATCAACATCACTAGATATGGATCATCACTCGATCTAGATCATCATCACTAGACTGGATCTAGATAATCACTCGATCTAGATTTGGATCTGGATCATCTCTCGATCTAGATCATCACTGCTGGATCTAGATCATCACTCAATCTAGATCTCTCGGAGTCATCATAAATGGATTTGGATCATATCTCAATCTGGATCTCACTTGGTCATCATCATGTGTGCTATCTCATGATTCTTCTTGTCATAGGAAGTTCTACAGAGCCAGCCTTATTTCATACTGGATGTATGACTACCTCCTCGTAGGTCTTTGGCAGCCCTTACATCTGACCTACTCATTAGAATGGCCAGCACTCACATTTGACCTACTTGTCAGAAAGGTGGTAGCCCTTACATCTGTCCTACTCGACAAAATGGCCAGCACTCACATCTGATCTACTCGTTAGAAAGGCGATAGCCCTTATTTCTGTCCTACTTGACAGAATGGCTAGAACTCACATCTGACCTACTCGTCAGAAAGGCGGTATCCCTTATATCTATCCTACTCGACAGAATGTCCAGCACTCACATCTTACCTACTCATCAAAAAGGTAGTAGCCCTTATATCTGTCCTACTCAACAGAATGGCCAGCACTCACATCTGACATGGAAGGAACTAAATTATTTAGCCATGAACATAATGGCACTACCCTTAAATCTGACCTACTTGTCAGAATGGTGGTATCCCTTACATCTATCCTACTCGATAGAATTTCCAACACTCACATATGACATGGAAGGAACTAAATCCTCTCACCATGACCAGAATGGCTCAGCCCTTACGTCTAACCTGCTCGTCAGAATGGATTTGGGACTCATCACTTTCCCTTGGAGGAAACCTCGATCTAGAGAACACCAAGCTTCTCCCTGAAGTACTTCAACTTCACTCTAGCTAATGGCTTCATCAACACATCAGCTATCTGTTCCTCCATCGCAACATATTGGAGCTTCACTACTCCCCTCTGCACCATATCCCTGATATAGTGATACTTGATCTCGATGTGATTCGACTTGTCATGGAACACTGGATTCTCTGACAACTTCACACAACTCTAGTTGTCACAATGTATACAAGTAGTATCCAAATGGAGATCAAATATATTAGACAGTAGCTTCCGTAGCCGTACTGCCTCACAACTAGCTGAACAAGTTGCAACATACTCTACTTCAATTGTACTCAGTGCCACACAGGATTGCTTCCTACTAAACCAAGAGATCACACCTGATCCCATACTAAAGAAACACCCTAAAGTGATCTTCCTATCGATGGAAATTCCTGCCCAGTCTGAATCAACATAACCCTCCAGGTTAATCTTTTGATTCACATCATACTTGAGCCCATAATCAATTGTACCCCTCAAGTACCTCAAAATATGCTTTGCAGCAATTAAGTGAACATTTCTCAGATCTGTCAAGAACTGGCTCAAGGTGTTCACAACAAAGAAAATTCTTGGTCTCATGTTCATCAGGTACATCAATGACCCAATCATTTGACGATACATCATAGCATCAATCGTCTCTGAAGAAGCATCATTCAATAGCTTTAGGTTTGATGCCATAGGTGTGGCCATAATCTTGCAGTCCATCATCCCAAACCTCTTTAGGATCTCTACTGCATACTTCCCTTGTCTAAGGAAGATTCCATCTGTACTCTGCCACACCTCCATACCTAAAAAGTAGTGCATCATACCCAAGTCCTTCATCTCAAACTCAGCAGTAAGATTTCTCTTCATATCAGTAATCAACCCATAGAAACCTGTGACAAATAGATCATCTACATATAGTAGAAGCGTCACTGGGTTTCCATCTTCAACCTTGTAGTAAAGGTTGGAATCTGCTTTACTCTTGGTAAAGGCCAAACTAGATAGAAAGCTATGAATTTTGTTGTACCATGTCTTGGGTACCTGTTTCAAACCATACAGGGCTTTCTTCAATCTGCATACATGAGACTCCATGTCATGTGTCTCAAAAACGAGTGGCTATTCTACATACACTTCCTCTTCTACTACACCATTCAAGAAAGCAGTCTTGACATCCATTTGGTGTATCTTCCATTTCATCACTATAGCCAGAGCAAGCACTAATCTGATGGAATTGTACCTGGTTACAGGTGCAAAGGTATCTTCATAGTCTATTCCCTCTTTCTAAGAGAAAGCTCAAGCTACAAATCTTTCTTTATAATTTTCAATGCTACCATCTGCAGCATGCTTGATCTTGTAGATCCATTTGGAAGTTACAACTGACTTCCCATCTGTCCTTGGGAAAACATCCCAAACATCATTCTTCATGATCGATTGGTACTCTTCGATCATAGCATCCTTCCATTCTTTCTGTTATGTTGCTTCTTCATAACTAGAAGGTTCTTTATCAATGAAAACACATAGTAAAGCTACATACCCAGAATTGGATCTGGTCCTCTTTCTTTCTCTGTGATTCTCTTCTGGAGCCCCATAGCTTTCCGTACCTTGGATAAGTTCTCGTACCCAAGTAGGTTTCCTCTTATGAGGATTCTTCTCCAGAGGTGGATCTACAGGTCTTTGTGGTTCTTCAAATTCTTGATCTTCTTCTCGAGTTTCTTCATTCATGGTTGTATCATGAATTTTGGGTGCTTCTTCTTCTTCAGGTTCTTCAGCAGGTCTCTTTCTAGATTTGTTGTAAGATATATCTTCATCAAATGTCACATCCCTGCTGATGTCAATATTCTTATATCCTGGGAAATATATTCTGTAAGCCTTCGAGCTTTTAGAGTATCCCACAAATATACCCTTCTTTCCTGAGGGATCTAACTTAGTCCTCTTCTCTTTTGGAATGTGGATGTACACAAGATAGCCGAATATTCTGAGATGGATGACTTTCGGTTTCTTGCCAGAGAAGACTTCCTCAGGAGTCTTGTTCTCAAGTACTCTATGTGGAGTACGGTTCTATACATACATCGTTGTTCTAGAATATTCCACCCAAAGATGCATAGGAAGGTCTTGATCATGAAGCATTGCTTTTGCATCTTCCATGATAGTTCTGTTCTTCCATTCTACAACCCCATTCTGTTGTGGATTATAAGGAGTATACAACTCCCTCTTAATCCTTGATTCGTTGCATAGCTCTTTGAATTCATTTGAAGTGAATTCTCCGCAATTATCTGATTCAATGGTTTTGATCTTCTTTTCAGTATGGTTTTTGATCAAGGCTTTAAATTATTTGAACTTACTGAATACTTTGTCTTTGTTCTTCATGAAGTAAACCCATGTATTTCTAGAAAATTCATCAATAAAGGAAACATAATATGCATACCCTCTTAGAGAGTTTGATGACATAGGACCGAATACATCAGAGTGGATGATTTCCAAGATTCCTTTTTCTTTGCTTTCATTGCTTGGAAATGCCTTCTTTGTATTCATTCCTTTCACACATCCCTTGCAGACCCCATCATGTTTTGCTTGTATTTAAGGAAGACCTTCGACAGCTTTGATTACAATTGGTAGTGCTCTGTAATACACATGTGCAAGCCTTCTATGCCAAAGTTCACTTGGCTCTACTGTGTCATGGACTAAGGCTTGTTTTGGATGGCCCTTTAATTTGTACAATCCTCCTTCTTGTTCTCCAATCACTACCGCATCATCGATAGTCTTTTATTTTGACCACATGATTACTTGACCATCTATTAATGCAACCCATATTCCTTTTGCATCTAATGTTGATATGGAGATAAGGTTCTTTTTGAGTCCTGGCACAAACAATACTTCTTTCATTGTTAGATATTTTCCAAAGTCTAACTTATATGAATATTCCCCACTACCTTTTATTGGATATTGGTAGTCATCTCATAGCTTTACCTTGTGAGGTGATTCATGTTCTAATATTCTAACAAAGGATTCCTTGAATCCAGTCATATGTTTGGAAGCCCCACTATCTATAAGCCAATCATCACTACCATGAGTAATGTTACCTGTGAGAGCTAATATCAGAACATATTCATCCTCGCTTGAAGAATCTTCACTTTCATATCTGGATCTCTTCCTGGATGGTTCATCATCCTCTGCAGCATGAGCATGATGTCTTCTTTTGTTTCTCTTCTTTACTATCTTCTGTTTGTTAGGACAATTCCTTGCATAGTGGCCTGCTTCTTCACAAGTATAGCATATGATCCTAGATACATCTATTCTAGTATTATTTTTGTGAAAGTTCTTACCTATAGAACCATGATATCTTCTCTTGCTTGACTTGGAGTGAGACTTGGAGTGTACCGTAAGAGCTTGGTCTTCACTTCCCATCTTCTCTTCTTGAGCTACTATTTGAGCTTCTTCTTGAGAGCACTCTTCCCATAGTCTGCTGAACTTGACTAAATTCTTCCTAGCACAGATTCCTTGGATGAAAGAATCCCATGACCTAGGAAGGCCATTCAATGTAGTCATCACAATTTCTTCATTTTTCACTTCTTCATCAACTGCTTCTAGTTGCTCTTTGATCTGAGAAACAATTGTGAAGTAAGACTGGATTGTTTCTGCATTTTGAATCTTCACATTCTTCAGTTGGTTTCTCAGGGTCATCTTCTGATTGATGTTCTTCCCTTCAAACAATTTGGTTAGGGAATCAAAAAAAGCTTTAGGTTTCTTAAGAGAGGACACCTATGGGATAAGGTGATCCTTAATAGAATAAGCAATGATCCTATTTTCCATAACCATATTCTTCTTATGTAAGTCCTGTTAGTTTTTCAATGTTAAGCTAGCATTATATTAGGATATTTATTGAGAGAATAACAAGTACAGCAATCAAACACAAGCATATCAAAAGAGACAAGACACAAAGAGTTTTTATCGGGGAAACCATAAAGGAGAAAACCCCGCAACTTCCTCAGAGATAGAATCAACACAAAATAGTAAAAGCCTCAAAGCAGTAGTCTTCTTCTTCTGTCTAGCCCCATTATTTCCTTCTTCACTAATGCGCCACACTTGAGTGAGAGTGAATGATGTGTTTGTTAAATAGAGAGTCTCACTCTCTATTTATATTCTTCCATTCACTTGAAGTGCACTCAATCATGTAGGCCCAACTTAACAATTACTTACTCGATCCTACACCTTAATTAGTGTATAATAACTCAAGTGCCCCGAAACTGTGGGGACTTCAACAATGACTTGACATGACTTGTTTACATTATTAATCCTCCCGATCAGAGTATCAGGGCATGACAACATGACTCAAATACATAATAGAAACATCCCGGAATAAACATTGTGTTACAATACATAGAAGAATACATTCCGAAGTTACATATACATCAACACTCCCTCTTAACTAGGAAGGTATTCTTTCGACACAATTTTCAGCACTGGTCTTCTTCTCTATAGCGGCTGGATCATCTCATCTTCAAGTAATATTCGTCTTCAAGTCATCATCAGCTTCAAGTCATCATCAGATCTAGATCATCTCTCGATGTGGATCATCATGGAACATCATCACTGGATCTGGATCATCTCTCGATCCGGATCATCATCACTAGACAGGATCTGGATCATCACTCGATATGGATCATCACTGCTGCTATCTCATGATTCATCTCATCACAGGAAGTTCTACAAAGCCATCCCTTTTTCATATTGGTTGTATGCCTACCCATCATGTAGGTCTTCGCCCAGCACTTACATCTAACCTACTCGTCAGAAAGGCACGCCCAACACTCACATCTGATCATATAAGAACCAATCCTATAATCACATCAGAAAGGCCCAGCACTCACATTCACCAGCATGATAGGAAATCACATCACTAACATCTATGAAAAGGCTCAGCACTTACATCTGACCTACTCGTCAGAAAGGCACAACCATCCAGGGGAACACATCCTACCACACTGATGGAAGACTCCCATCCAGGTCAGAACACATCCTACTCACAGTGATGGAAGATTTTCCCACTTTCATCCAGGTTGGAACACATCCTACTCACAATGATGAAAGACTCCCATCTAGGTCGGAACACATCCTACTCACAGTGATGAGAGATTTCATAACTTATATCTGAGCACATGGGAACACATCCCTCAGTTGCTCTAGAAATTCTCTGCACTTACATCCATCCAGGTTGGAACACATCCTACTCACAGTGATGGAAGGGCTTGCACTCACATCAGATCCTACAAGAACACATCCCATCAGTCATATCAGAATGGCCCCCAGTCCTCGACTGAGCTACCTGGTAACTGACCAGGCGCCTCCATTATCCTAGAGAATGGCAGTTGCCCTTACATCCGACCTGCTCGTCGAAATGGCCAACACTCACATCTGAAATGGAAGGAACTAAATCCTTTAGCCATGAACAAAATGGTTCAGCCCTTACATCTGATCAAGTGGGAACACATCCCTCTATCACATCAGAATGGCTACTCAGTCCTACACTGAGTGTCCCTGGTAACTGACCAGGTGCCTCCATTCCTAGAATGAAAATTTCCCTTACATCTGTCCTACTCGACAGAATGGCCAGCAATCATATCTAACATGGAAGGGAGCAACCCTATCACCATGACATAATGGCTCATCCCTTACATCTGACCACGGAAGTAACCAATCCTATCACCATGTCAGAATGGCTATGGGTCTCATCACTTTCTCTAGGAGAAAGCCTCGATCTAGAGAACACCAAGTCTCTCTCTGAAGTACTCGAACTTTATCCTAGCCAATGGCTTCATCAATACATCAGCTATCTGTTCCTCCATCGCAACATACAGGAGCTTCATTGCTCCTCTCTGCACCATATCCCTGATATAGTGATACTTGATCTCGATGTGCTTCGACTTGTCATGGAACACTGGATTCTCTGAAAAATTCACACAACTCTGGTTGTCACAATGTATACAAGTAGCATCCAACTGGAGATCAAATATATCAGATAGTAGCTTCTGTAGCCATACTGCCTCACAACTAGCTGAACAAGCTGTGACATACTCTGCTTCAGCTGTACTCAGTCCCACACAGGATTGGTTCCTGCTAAACCAAGAGATCACACCTGATCCCATACTGAAGCAACATCCTGAAGTACTCTTCCTATCGATGGCACTGCCTACCCAATCTGAATCAACATAACCCTCCAGGTTAATATTCTGATTCACATCATGCTTGAGTCCATAATCAACTGTACCCTTCAGGTACCTTAGAATATTCTTTGCAGCTGTCAAGTGAACACTTCTCGGATCTATCAAGTACTAGCTCAAGGTGTTCACAACAAAGTAAATGTCTAGTCTCATGTTCGTCAGGTATATCAATGACCCAATCATCTGACGATACATAGTAGCATCAACCGACTCTGATGAAGCATCACTTAATAGCTTCAGGTTCGATTCCATAGGTGTGGCCATAGTCTTGCAGTCCATCATCCCAAATCTCTTCTCTACTGCATACTTCCCTTGTCCAAGGAAGATTCCATATGTACTCTACCACACCTCCATACCTAGAAAGTAATGCATCATCCCCAAGTCCTTCATCTCGTACTCAGCAGCAAGCTTTCTCTTCGTATCAGCAATCAACCCATCTGTGCCTGTCACAAATAGATCATATACATATAGTAGGAGCATCACTGGGTTTCCATCTTCAACCTTGTAGTAAAGGTTGGAATCTGATTTACTCTTGGTAAAGCCCAAACTAGATAGAAAGCTATCAATCCTGCCATACCAGGTCCTGGGTTCCTGTTTCAAACCATACATGGATTTCTTTAGTCTGCATACATGAGACTCTCTGTCATGTGTCTCAAAACTGAGTGGTTGTTCTACATACACTTCCTCTTCTACTACACCATTCAAGAAGGCAGTCTTGACATCCATCTGGTGTATCTTCCACTTCGTCACTACAGCCAGAGCAAGTACTAATCTGATGGAAGTGTATCTAGCTATAGGTGCAAATGTCTCTTCATAGTCTATTCCCTCTTTCTGAGATAATCCTCGAGCTACAAATATTTCCTTATACTTTTCAATGCTACCGTCTGCAGCATGCTTGATCTTGTATATCCATTTGGAAGTGACAACTGACTTCCCTTTTGGTCTTGGGACAACATCCCAAACATCATACTTCATGATTGATTGATATTCTTCGATCATAGCATCCTTCCATTCTTTCTGTTTTGCCACCTCTTCATAACTGGAAGGTTCTTTATCAATGAAATCACATAGTAAAGCTACATACCTGGAATTTGATCTGGTTCTTTTCCTTTCTCTATGATTCTCTTCTGGAGCCTCATATCTTTCTACACCTTGAATAAGTTCACGTACCCAAGCAGGTTTCCTCTTATGAGAATTCTTCTCCAGAGGAGGATCTACAGGTCTTTGTGGTTCCTCGATCTCTCAATATTCTTCTTGAGCTTCTTTGTCCATGATTGTATCATGAATTCTAGGTACTTTTGGTTTCGCTTCTTCAGGTTCTTCAGCAGGTCTCTTCCTAGCTTTGTTGTAAGTTGTGCCTTCATCAAATGTCACATCCCTGCTAATGTCAATCTTCTTGTATCCTAGAAAGTAGATTCTGTAAACCTTCGAGCTTTCAGAGTATCCCACAAATATTCCCTTCTTTCCTGAAGGATCTAATTTTGTTCTCTTCTCTTTTGGAATGTGTATGTACATGGGACAGCCAAATATTCTGAGATGGCTAACTTCTGGTTTCTTGCCGGAGAAGACTTCTTCAGGAGTCTTATTCTTGAGTACTCCATGTGGAGTACGGTTCTACACATACACCGTTGTTCTGGCAGCTTCAGCCCAAAGATGCATAGGTAGATCTTGATCATGAAGCATAGCTCTTGCGGCTTCCATGATAGTTCTGTTATTCCATTCTGCAACCCCATTTTGTTGTGGATTATAAGGAGTAGATAACTCCCTCTTAATCCCTGATTCTTTGCATAGCTCTTTGAATTCATTCGAAGTGAATTCTCCACCATTATCTAATCGAATGGTCTTTTTCTTCTTTTTAGTATGGTTTTCGATCAAGGCTTTGAATTCCTTGAACTTGCTGAATACTTCATCTTTATTCTTCATAAAGTAAATCCATGTCTTTCTAGAAAAATCATCAATAAAAGAAACATAGTATGCATACCCGCTAAGTGAGTTTGATGACATAGGACCGCATACATCGGAGTGGATGTTTTCTACAATACTTTTGGCTTTGCTTTAGCTACTTGGAAATATCTTCTTTGTATTCTTTCCTTTCACACATCCTTTGCAGACCCCATCATGTTTTGCTTGAATTTCTAGAAGACCTTCAACAGCTTTACTTGCAATAGGTAGTGCTCTGTAATGTACATGTGCAAGTATTCTATGCCAAAGATCATTTGGCTCTACTATGTCATGGATCAAGGATTGTTCTGGATGGCCCTTCAATTTTTACAAGCCTCCTTCTTGTTCTCCAATCACTATCGCATCATCGATAGTATTTCCTTTTGGCCACATGATGACTTAACAATCTATGAATGCAACCCACATTCCTTTTGCTTCTAATTCTGAAATGGATAGAAGGTTCTTCTTGAGTCATGGAACAAATAATACTTATTTCATTGTTAGAGACTTACCAGATTCTAGCTTGTATGAAGATTCCCCACTACCTTTTTAAGGATATTGGTAGTCATCTCCTAGTTTCACCTTGTGAGGTGATTCATGTTCTTACAGTCTTACAAAATAATCCTTGAATCCCGTCATATGTTTGGAAGCCCCAATATCTATAAGCCAATCATCACTACCATGAGTAATGTTACCTGTGAGAGCTGATATCAGAACATATTCATCCTTGCTTGAAGAATCTTCACTTTCATATCTGGATCTCTTTCTGGATGGTTCATCATCCTCTGCAGCATGAGCATGATGTCTTCTTTTGTTTCTCTTCTTCTTATGAGAGTGGTTCTTTCTCTTAGGACAATCTTTAGCAAAGTTTCCCATTTCATCACATGTATAACATCTAAATCTAGATAGATCCCTTTTATAGTGAGAGCTCTTACCTTTGGAGTTATGAGGTTTTCTTCTTTCCTTCTTGGAGTGAGCTGTGAGGGCTTGGTCTTCACTTCCCATATTCTCTTCCCGAGCTGCTATCCATGCTTCTTCTTGAGAACATTCTTCCCATAGTCTGCTGAATTTTACTAACTTCTTTCTAGCACAGTTTCCTTGGATAAAGGCATCCCATGTCCTGGGAAGTCCATTCAATGTAGTCATCACAATCTCTGCATTTTCCACTTCTTCATCAACAACTTCTAATTGTTCCTTGATATGAGAAACCCTTGTGAAGTAGGACTGGATAGTTTCTGCATTTTGGATCTTCACATTCTTTAATCGGTTCCTCAGGGTCATCTTCCCATTCATGTTCTTTCCTTCAAACAATTTGGTTAGGGCATCAAACATAGCTTTAGGTGTCTTGAGAGAGGACACCTGTGGGATAAGGTGATCCTTATTAGAATCAGCAATCATCCTCTTTTCCATAACCATCTTCTTCTTATGCAAGTCCTTACCCTCATCTCCCTCTGGAATTGGAACCTCCTCATTGATGTAGGAGTCCAACTCATTTTCTTCCAGGACCAGGGATATCCTATACTTCTAGGCTCGGAAGTTTTCAACTCCCTCAAGATTTTCATCAAGCTTGGTATGATGAGACATCTTTAAATGAGAACCTCAAATGGAAATACAAAAGCTTTTAGATCTTACCAGGTTCAAGATGTCGGATCTGAAACTCGAGCTGAAATCCTGCAGAGTTGGTATAGGAGAAAACTAGGGTTTTTCTTTTCTGGAGTTCTGTCCACCCAAATACCTTCAAATTTGTTCCTAACTTCGATTTTTGGGAGGAGATCAATCCAGGTTTGGGCTCACTGAAAAATTCCTCTTCTGTAAAAATCCCTAATTTCTGACCCGAGTGACAGGTCCAAAACTGAAAAACCTCAGAATTGGATTCTGTTTCGACAGAAAGATGTGCCCTAAGGAGTAGAGTAATTCCACCTTACTTTTGCTGAAAATATATGGAGGAAGATCCACAAACTAGGAAGCCCTAGTTCCCGCAGCTACACAGTGTCTTCTTCTTAGGTTAGCTCTGATACCACGTTAGTTTTTCAACATTAAGCTAGCATTATATTAGGATCTTTACTGAGAGAATAACAAGTACAGCAATCAAACACAAGCACATCAAAAGAGACAAGAGACAGAAAGAGTTTTTCTCAGGGAAACCATAAAGGATAAAACCCCGCAACTTCCTCAGAGATAGAATCAGCACAAAATAGTAAAAGCCTCAAAGCAGTAGTCTTCTTCTTCTATCTATCCCCAGTATTTCCTTCCTCACTAATGCGCCACACTTGAGTGAGAGTGAATGATGTGTGTGTTAAATAGAGAGTCTCACTCTCTATTTATATTCTTCCATTCACTTGAAGTGCACTCAATCATGTCGGCCCAACTTAACAATTATTTACTCAAGCCTACACCTTAATTAGTGTATAATAACTCAAGTGCCCCGAAACTGTGGGGACTTCAACAATGACTTGACATGACTTGTTTACATTATTAATCCTCCCGATCGGAACATCGGGGCATGACAACATGACTCAAATACATAATAGAAACATCTGAGAATAAACATCGGGTTACAATACATAGAAGAATACATTCTGAAGTTACATATACATCAACAAGGCCTTTTCCTCATCCCCCTCTGGAACTGGAACCTCCTCATGAATGTAGGAGTCTAATTCATTTTCTTCCAGGACGAAGGAGATCCTATACTTCTAGGCTTGGAATTTTTCAGCTCCCTCAAGCTTTTCATCAAGCTTGGTATGATGAGACATCTTAAATGAGAACCTCAAATGGAAATACAAAAGATTTTAGATCTTACCAGGTTCAAGATGTCGGATCTAAAACTTGAGCTGAAATCATGCAGAGCTAGTTCAGGAGCAAATTAGGGTTTTGCTTTTCAAGAGTTCTGTCTACCCAAATTCCTTGAAATTTTTCCCTAACTTCGATTTTTGGGAGGAGATCAATCTAGGCATGGGATCACTAAAAAATTTCTCTTCTGTGAAAATCCCTAATTTTCGATAGGAGTGACAGGTCCAAAACTGAAAAACCTCGGTATTGGATTCTGCTTCGAAAGAAAGATGCGCCCTAAGGAGGAGAGTTGTTCCACCTTAATTTTGCTGTAAATATGTGGAGGAAGCTCCACAAACTAGGAAGCCCTAGTTCCCGCAGCTTCATAGTGTCTTCTTCTCAGGTTAGCTCTGATACCATGTTAGCTTTTCAACATTAAGCTAGCATTATGTTAGGATCTTTACTGAGAGAATAATAAGTACAGCAATCAAACACAAGAGACAATGAACACAGTTTTTTTTATCGGGGAAACCATAAATGGAGAAAACCCCACAAATTCCTCAGAGATAGAATCAACACAAGATGTAAAACCCCAAAATAGTAAGATGCACTCCTGATAGCAGTAATCTTCTTCTTGTCTAGCCCCAGCTTCTTTCCTTCCTCAACTATGCTCTACACATGAGTGTGTGAGTGATGTGTGCTAAATAGAGATCCCAAATCTCTATTTATACTAATCGCGACATGACTAAAACCCTACTAGGGCCAACCTCTACTTGGAGATTCTAATAACCCTAGTGTCCCAAAACTGCGGGGACTTTAACTCGTACACAATCAGAGAGTTACCCACTATGACTTGACATGACTTGTTTACATTATTGATCCTCCCAATCAGAACATCAAGGCAAGACAACATGACTTAAATACATAATAGATACATCCTGGAATAAACATCGGGTTACAATACATAAGATACATAGATGAAAACATTCCGAAGTTACAAATACATCAACAGGAAAGACCTCGCTTGAGAGGAGAAATCTCAACACTAAGGAGTATCAATTGTAATATCTCTCTTTATTTGATTATGCAATAAAAATTCCTTTCCCATAACTCCTTTTGTGTTCTAATCATTGGTTTTATCATCAAATTCCTTAGTCATTGATATAATATAGTAGATTATTTCTGGTACTTTTGATATTGTGTTATTTGTGATGTCCTTTTGCAGGTAAACTGTGGAGATCTAGCATTCTTGAAGGATGGGGCATTACGCTATGTAACAAGTGAAAGTTTCTTTCCAAACATCTACTTATCTTAGGGAAAGTAACTTTTATTGTTGTTACTCATTTGTTCTAGTTGTGAAGGATTTCAAGCTAGCGAAACAACTCATGTCCACAGGAGGTGAGTATTTCCAGTAACAAATTTGGTGACAATACTGGGGAGAGTGTTCAGAACTTCTGATCTTTATTGGTTTTCATTTATTTCCTTTGTTCCAAACTTCAATTTTTTTAGTGATCGGATCTACTAGTTTTGTAGTGAGATTTGGTTTCAATTTGACCAGATATTCTTAGATCTAAATAGATCCTCTTCTTATGCTTCATTTTCCTATTTTTATTCTGATTTAATTCCAGTAGTCTGATATCTAATTTTATTTTTTCCACTTGATATTTTGTTTTGGAACCTAAAGGAAACACCGTGCTTTAGTTGAGGGAAATAAGTGGTGCCATCACACAACTCTAGTCGACAACAGGAAGTGCCAACGCTATGTTTCTTTGGAAAGAAGTGGTGCCCATGCGGTAACGCTATGTTCATAACCTCCGAGAAGCAGTGTGAGGAAGGGTTTTATCCATGAGTAGTTTCAAAACTTAGCATGAGTTTTTTCCTTTTCTGAGTTTGTTTCTGGATTCATCACTGATAATTGTCTGTTCAGTCAAAATTTGGAAAGTGTTATGGACTTGTTTTATTTATTTCAAAGATCTTGTTTTTTCTGGTTTGTTCGGTTGCTTTCTATGCTTGGGTTTTAGTTTTGAAAGAGTACTTGGAAGTTTTATAGTTAGATATTTGATTGTTGCTTGATCGACTAAAAAGAAAGTATTTTTCTTTTGGTTTGTTTATGATTGTTCTTCATAGATTAATATAAGATTGCTTTTACTTTTTATTAAGGAATTTTTTTTGAGATTGATCATGTATTTGTGTTTAAGGATGAATCATGAGATACTTGATTAGTTGAATAAACTTTTAGGAATTCATGTTTTTTCCTTCTTTACATTCTCTTTTCTCAACAAAAATATAATAGTTTGAGTTAGGTCTTTTTTTTGCATTTGAGGAATTACAAGATTTTTTCCATGTAGTTATACAACCATTCTTTTTTAAAAATAGATCTTATTCCATTTACCTTCAAGATTGGATATTTGAAGCATTTTACTTGCTTGCAAATTGGAAAATAGTTCAGTGTCTTGTTTGGGATTTTATGTTTGAAAATGGAAATTGAATCACTATCCCTCCTATAAGTAGGACATACCCTGAAAGATAAAGTGAAAATTTGCATGAACATGATGCATGGTTTTACTTTTTCTATACACACGTCATGCATCACTTAATTGTTTAAGATAAAATTAATGCTATTTCTAGGTTAGAATCTTTAGTAACTTGAGTGATAATTTAGAAGACATGTTCCGACATCTATAAACATATGAGTTGTCATTTTATTTATTTCACTGCATCTTGAGGGCTTGTATTTCTTCCACATACTGACCGGCATATCAAATGACCTTTCACGTACCCTTGAAGTATATCGAAATTTACTTCACGTTGTGGGTAGTATATCAAAAGGATCCTGTTGAGCGATTGTGCATTAGAAAACACCAACACAGATTTGAGCTCCCACGTACCTTGATTATATCAAGAGACCCTTCTAGGACACCCCAAAACAATTGAGAAAATCCCTTTTGACCATCTTCTTGGAGAAATACACCGAGAAAAGTACTCAGGGAGCTACTATGCATGTGCCGTCTATGTAGTTGGGGATTCCTGCAAGGGTATGGTCCCAATCCTCTTAGTCCTATTTTATTGTTGGACCCAGTGGTATATGGTTAACACCCCAAAACAATTGATAAAATCCCTTTTGACCTTCTTCTTGGAGCAATACACCGAGAAAAGTACTCAGGGAGCTACTACGCGTGTGCCGTCTATGTAGTTGGGGATTCCTGCAAGGGTATGGTCCCAATCCTCTTAGTTCTATTTTATTGTTGGACCTAGTGGTATATGGTTACACATAAATATCATCATCATCAGGTGATGAGGTCCCAAACCAAACATCAGTATTTTCCCTAAATCCCATGTTGTGAAGTGAAAATACTGGCTCAGAATTCAATCTTGCATATGAAAATCCAGCACTGCTTCTTCCCTTAATTCAAGGAGCGTTACCTTCTTCAGTAATTCCTACAGTTTCCTCATAGTATATGGTGCCACCTCCTTTACATATTTTTCAAGGCATGGTTCTACCTTGTCATCTCTCTGTCATAGTGGAGTAGAAGTGGTGCCCTTCGTAAAACATGAAAAAGAGAGGTTTCCGTAAAGCTTTTCAAAGGAAGGCTTTGTGGCACCCTTATCCCTACACCTGAGGACCACTTGGACTTGAGATTAATACTTTTGGGATCTCCTATCCACCTCACCCACCATTTAATCAACCATTCTTATCCTCCCAAGGCCTATAAAAGCAGGCTCATACCCCATGGTTGAGGGACAGAAAAGTTATGTTGTTGCATTGACATTCTGGCCTAAATTGGTAGGGTTAGCATAGAGGGAGCACGTTGGATATTTTGGGGACAAGGAATTGGCATGTCAAAAAGCATATCAACACTAAGGAAAATATTGTAAACTTAATCGTCATCTATTAATGAAAAGTTGGTTCCTTTCCCACAAAGTATGTTGTGTTATAATCATGTATTTTACTATTGGATTCCTAAGTCACTGACATAGATTTTATGCTTTATATTATGGTGCTTTTGATCTTGTTTGTTGGTTTCATGTGATTATATAAGTACATCCCTGAAGAGCTATCACCATAGGAAACAACTACACCACTACATCAAAAGGACACATTCCATACCTCCACAACTTCTAGGGGAAGTCTTCCATATCTGTTGTAACTCATTTGTTCTAGATCTGAACCATTCAGACTAGAGGAAGAAATAGAGGAAGAAATATTGTCTGCAAGAGGTGCATTTTTCCTAGCAACAAATCTGTCGACTCTATTGGGGAAGAGATTTCAGTACATTCAATCTTCCTTGGTCTTCAAACTCTTGTCCAAAATCCAAGCTCCAATCTTTCGTTGGTCAGATCTACTAGCTGATCTAGTGAGATCTTGTTTCAATTGATCAGATATACTAGCTGATCTAGTGAGATGTTAGTTTGGTATTATAATATCTATTCAGATCTGAGTCATTCTTACCTTATGTACTTCATATTACTATCAATTCATGATTTTTATGCCAGTATTACAGTAGATAACTTTGTTTTTTTGCTGTTACAGCTAATTTTACCACACATGGTGGATCACACCTTTATGGCCTTCCCTGTCCCTCTGCATACTCTTTAAACCCCATGTACCATTTTTGTACCATTGATGTTTCCAATATAATCCCTAAAAACATGTAATAATTGCCATACACAACTTTTAATCCCTTTCTTGTGTATATATGTGGATTTGACCCTTAAACCTGCGTACATCGGGATGTGTGCAAAAGGCCAAATGATTTTGGATTTTTTCTTGATGTGGATCCGAGTCACTTGTCTCCTGGCCATCCATATGCCTTGATATCAGTCGAATTCAACCTTCCATTACCCCATTAAATAGCTATATAAGAAACCTTTTGGATACATTCAAGGGGGAGGAATTGAAGAGCAAGAAAACTATAGTCCATTGTTTCCAGAGCTTATACTTGAGTCTGCATCCCCTTGTACCTTGGAGAACTTTGTGTTCTTCCCAAGATTACATTTTGCTTGTGAGCTTGCTATCAAGAGATGAAGGATTGAAGTGGTGGAGGCCCAAGTGGGGAAATCAGTTTCTCCGATTCGTAGCCATGCCGATAGAGGTTGTCACTATTGTAATATCTATTTTATATCAATAGAAATATCTTTTCCTGTCTAATAATGTGTATTTAAATGAGTATTTGATCCATGGATTCTTTTAAATGCTTATATGTTATTGATTATATATTCTAGATTAGGTCTAAAAAAATTATATATAGCATGCTTGTATTGTTTGCTGAATGTTATACCAAATCTGTTCATCATCATGTGATAAGACCTTTGAAATACCTACTTTCCCTTAATCCCAGCACTTGGAGTGGAAACCCATGTTGATTGTCAATCTTTCATAAAAAGAATCAGCACCGCGATTTCCCCTTTACCATGAGCGGTACCTTGCTTGCACCGCATATGGCTTGTTATCCATAAGCGGTGCCACTGCTTATAGCCCTTGGTCCATAAGTGTGTCTTACTTGAACCTCTCTGTCATAGAAGGAGAAAAGAGGTACCGTGGGTAAAATGGGGAAAAGAGAAGATTCTCGAGGCTTCTAGATCACGAGCCTCGTGTCCTCCCTTATCCATATCATTGTAGGTTAGTTGAGCTCGAGATCCCTCATCCTAGGATCTTAAAGGCCACCTCATCCACAAATCTCTCAACCATTCCTGTCCATCGAGCCTTATAAATACAAGCTCATATCCATGGTTGAGGGGGAGAACCATTGAAGTATTGTTATGTTGTTGGATTTAACACTTGGCCCAAGCCATTGACGAGCATAGAGAGCAAGTTGGAGCTGATGGGGATGAAATTTTTGGTTTCATGGATATGCATGTCGACACTAAGGATTAATTGGTTGTAAAATTATCCATTTTAATGTTAGTGCAAAGCTGATTTCTATTCCACTTTATTGTTGTTGTTTGATTTCACATGTAAATGTTGTTGGATTTCTTAGTCACTGACATGGATTAATAGATTATGTTCTGGTAGCTTTGATATGTTTGCATGTTTAATATGATTTCAGGTACATAGGTTTACTATCAAAGCAGGCATTCTAGGTATCTATGATATCAAGGGAGGGTCTTCATCCTTTGTCATTCATTTGTTCTGGATCTGAACCATTCAAACTAGAGGAACAGCTTCTATCTGCAGAAGGTGAAATATTCCTTCTAACAACTCTATAAACTCCACTGGGGAATGAATATATGTATCAATTGATATGATCTTCCTCAATATTTCAACTCTTGTCTGAATCCAGGCTTGTTCTCCAACTCTCCTCAGTCAGATCTGCTATCTGATTGAGTGGATTTTGGTTTGAAACTTCCAGATCTATTTAGATCTAAATTATTTTCGACCTTTTATGCTCTTTCTCACTTTCAATATACCATTTTTTACCTTGATCTATCATTCTCTATGTGTTTTGGAATTTTACAAGGAACCACGCTTATATAGTGGGCGAGAAGTGGTGCCACCGCCTGAACCTAGTGAGCAACCTGTGGTGCCACCGCCTGCATTATGTTGGTGAGGAGCAGTGTCGGGATAGAACCACACTGTCAATACCCAAGAAGCACGGTGCCAGGTAGGATTCACTCCAAGACGTCCTTTTTCTCATTTTTTGTAAAAAAAATTGAGTTGATTTTGCTTTCATCCCTGTACTGTCAGGCTTGTGTGTCATAATCTGATGCTTATGGTTTAGAATTTTATGGTTAAAGATTGGTTTGATTGGAAAATTCAAAAGTTAGGTTAGAATTTTGATTGTTCATTCACTTTGGTGCTTGTTGGTTGTGATTACAAAAGGATTTCTTGTTTTTTGAAAAGCTTAGGGTTTTAGTAAGATCTCTTTTTCATGTCTGTGATATATACTGAAAGAAAAACATTGGATTAACTTCTAGGTTTCATTTCTTGTTTGCATAGAGAACTTATTTTTCTCCCTTTAAAAAAGAATTTTTTTTACTAAGATTAGGTTATCATCATTGAGCGTTGAACATTGGATCTCTGATTGGATTTACAAGCTTTCAGGCTCTTCATGTTCTTTCGTATCTTATGCATTTATTACTATCTTGTCAAAATAAAAAAATGGAAGTTTTAAGTTAGATTTGCATATGTTTTAAGAAAATTGAAGATAGAGTGCATTTGCATGTAGTGTGGTTCTTGTTTTTCTTTTAGGAAAAGAGATTCTTTCCCTTCTCATTGCTTTTAGAAAAGAGAAATATGTTTGGAAAGTGCCACTTGTCTTTGATTTTGTTTTCGACACTATTGTTTGGAAATATTTTTGGTTTTGAAACAAAAGAAAATACTCTCTTTCCCTCTTGTAAGTAGGCATACTGAACGATAAAGTGAAATATTTTGCATAAGCATACTACATGGTTTTACTTTTCTGTCAAAACACCATGCATTCACCTAGCCGTCCACTTTAAAATTAATGGTAGTTATAGGTTCAAATTTACATAGCAATTGGAGTGATAGGTTAGAGACATGTTCGAGTGTCATTAAGCGTAGGGGCTGTCATTCTTTGTCTCCATTACATCCCAAGAATCGTGTATTTCTTCCATGTACCATCGGTATATCGAACGGCCTTTCACGTACCCTTGAGGTTTATAGAAAGGTACTTCACGTACTCAATTGTATATTGGAAGGAACCTTGTGTATGGATATGCATTAGACAAAATCACTACCGATTTGAGCTCCCACGTACCTAGGATATATTGGGATACCCTTTTAGGAATCCTCAAACCATCTGAGTTATCCTTTTGGCCTGTCTTGTGAGGTTCCTAACTCTTATCCACTCCTTTCACATTTTTTCTTGTTGCTCTTAGATTGAGTAGTACTTTCTTGTACGTGGTAGTTAGGAGGTTTTTAGAGAGTTTAGAGATGGCATCCCAATCTGGGACTACCACTTAAGAGGTCCCTTTCCAAGGTGTACCTTTTGTTTTCCCTCCAAGTGAAGGTCTTGGTCCGCCCTTTATTACCACTCTAAATCTTCCCGGATTAACTATAGTATTATCGATTTGGATTATTAATATGGTAATTCCTATTATACCTAATGTCTCAAATGTCACCTCTCCTCCAGGAGAGGATCAACCTCAACCTAATCCCTCTCCTTCTTCGTCGTTTGTTTCTTCATCCCTTTCTTCCTCTTCGCTTGACCAAAGCTCTATGGTTAGTAGTCATGTGGATAAGAAGAAGAAGAAAGGGAAGGGTAAGATGAAGAAGGATAAGAAAGAGAAAAAGAAGCAACTATCTGCTCTAGATGGTGCTCATTCTAAGAGAACACCCAGAAAATCCAAGTTCCCTTGTAATATTTGCAAGGGGAACCACCTTCTTAAGGAGTGTCCTGGTCTCTCCCATGTACAAGAATACTAGTCTAAAAGGTACAAACCATTTGTTTCATGAACCTATGATCATCATGTTGAAGATAATCCCTCAACCAGTGACCCATTGGAAAAATGTTGTAAGGGTAAAGTCTTGTATCTTTGTTTGATATGCAAGGCTATGAATTGTACTTTTCTTTGTCCAAGCATGGATGAAGCTTCACGTTGGTTGGAAAATATTACTGATCATCAACAGGTGATTCCAACAAGTGATAGTAATTTATCCCTCGATCCCCCACTAGTTGACCAAGTGGTTGATTCGGATTTATCTGTGATTGATCCCAATATTAATTTGGAGAGTTAAGTTAAAGTGGTCGAGTCGATGTCATTTCCACCCGATCCCTCTCTTTCATCATAGAGTGCTAAGACTGAAGTAGTCTCTTTGACCAAATCTTTGTCTTCTTCTTCTCTTCCAGTAGAGAATGAATTGAATCCTGCTAAAGTTTTTATGCTTCATTCTGATTGTTCTCAACAAGAGGAATTTTTTTATGTTTCGACAGAACCCTCTCCAAGTAATGAGGTTATTTCCTTTGACTGGAGTAACCTAATAGAGTCTCATCTTCATTCGATTGTTCCTTTCCAGATAGTTGTGAATGTTACTGCTAGGCAGATACTTCACAGTATTGTTGATGAAGGGACTTCTATTAGTATTCTATCCTCAACTGCTTGGAAAGCTTTAGGTTCTCTTTATCTTGTGCCAACCACCGTTCAGATACTAGCTTTTAATCGCATGCCTACTGCACCTTTAAGGATCCTTCCTCATTTTCCTATTACATTAGGAGGGAAAACTATCTGCATTGATGTTATGGTGGTCTAAGGTCCTTTAGATTTCAATTTTCTCCTTAGACGTGATTATGTTTAAGCCATGAAGGATTTTGTGTCCACACTCTTTAGAGTTATTCATTTTCCCCATGATGGGAAGATTGTGCCCATTGATTAGCTTTCTTTTGTTACACCTAACCATCGCATTACTCCTAGTAATCAGACTTCTCTGAATGTGCCACATGTTCTTGTGGCTCTTTCCCCTTCTAGTTAGCTTCTTCACATCATAGGTAAAATGCGAGGCATGGCTCTAATATATGGACATCATAATGGAGCTAAGCCGCTAGCTTTTATGTAATGGGGGAAACCTACCAACCTCTGGATATCATGTTGGATAGGATCAGGTTTTAGAGCATAGTTTACTTTTGGTTTCAAGCTCATTAAGCATAGTTTACACTTTTGGTTTCAATATTGCATAAAAATGAAACCATGTCACGAGCATAGTTCCCATTCTGTGTCAAGCTTGTTAAAAAATGAAACAGATGGCTCTGAGCAAAGTTCCCATTCTATGTCAAGCTTGTTAAAAAATGAAATGGATCTCCTTAGGCATAGTTTACCTTTTGGTTTCAAGCTTGCATAAAAATGAAACCATGTTCCAAGCATAGTTACCTTCTGGTTAAAGCTTGTGTAAAAATGAAACAAATCCCCTTCCCTTGAGTCGAGTCTTCACTTTAGTGTTAGAACTTGAACCTTCTTTTCACCTGCCCGATTCTCATTCTTCCTACCCCTTGGTGAAAATTTTCACATTAGTAAACAGGTTTTTTGGTTGGGTATGGAAGAAGAATCGTCAGACGAAACGAAGCTTGGCGGCATGTCAAGCAGCTAACAACCATGCTAGGGGTAAGATTTGCTAGCAATCATGCTGGCGGGAAGATTCCAACCTTTGTATATCATGTTAAATGGGATCTTTTCAAGCATAGTTTACCCATTGGTTTCAAGCTTGCGTAAAAATGAAACCAACCTTTGAGCATTCTTTCAAATGATCTTCGAGATCGTTAAAAATAGTAAGATGGTTTTGAGCTTACTTTTCATTTTTTGTGCTCTGGTTAAAACATGAAATTTGGTTTGAGCTTAGTTTATTACTTTTCATGCTCTGAAGTCAAACATGAAAAATTCTAATGGAGTCTTCTTTAAACTCTTTTCAGGCTCCTTAAATATGAAAAGATTGTCGAGTGATATTGTCTTTTTCATGCTTGTTAAAGTATTTGAAGAGTCATCCGTTCAATGGTAGGTTATCTCTTTTTCGGTTCAGATAGGACTATTTATGAAAAAGGAACACTCCATCCAATCATGACTAGAAGAGTTCTCTAAGGTATGATTTTACACTTTTTCGGGCCTTAGAGACTAAATCAGATGAAAAAGGACCCCTTTGGAGTTTTCTTATGTAATTGTTCATACTCTCTAAACATGAACGATACTAAGTTTTCTTTCATTGGACTCGTTAAATTAAAAATTGAGAGACCCATTTTGGGAATGAACCCCTCCTCTCTTGGGTTCGTAAAACGTATGAGTCTGGACTTGTCTTCTGAAAAGATATATTGAGTGTTTGTTACCCTCTTTGAACTCGTAAAACCAAAAAGAGGCACTCATAGATCATGATGGGGGAAAATGGGAAGGGAATCATTTTGAAAATAAATGGCACTAGTTTGTCGTTACCTTTGAACATGGCACTTGTCTACACATCATGTCATTCAATTGGGTATTCAGTTGATCTCCGTGATGATCCACTTTCATGACTCATGCCACTCCTTTCAGTCTTTCAAAAGAATGCATTGTCCACTGTCTCATTCTGTGTTTGTCCAATCCAGTCAAGCTTCCAAGTCTTTTTTTCATGCCGCCCAATGTTCAAAGGGAATTTGAAGAAGTTTTACCTCTGCAGTCAAAACGGTCTCTATGTTAGTACTTTTGAGTCAGTCCTATGGTTACTACATTCACATCATTCTAGAACTATGTTCCATGTTTCATGTCATCGATGTGGGAATCATCATGGCCCTCCTTTGATGAGACTATCCCCATCACCATCATCTCATCATCCAGGAAATAGTCTTAGAAAGAAAAAATTAGTACCTTGAGTTTTGTATGCCTTCATGACAGATTCTCTCACTCTCGACATAGGTTCACATCATTGAACTTTGATAGATAGAATCGATTGGGTGTTCGACATTGGAACATCTATTCACACTTAGTATATTTTACTAGGATACCTTATGAATCATTGACATTAATGGTGATCTCCCTTGCACTTGTTAATGGTTCACATCATTGGCTAGTAATCAAGTGGTTTCTACCATGTTGGACTTTAGATCATTGTAATCACATGGATAGAATCGTACTTTGTAGAAGACGAGATGAAGACCTCGGGTCTTTGTTTAAATCTCTCATTGCTTTTCCCTAGGTTGCGATGGAGTTGTGTATATCTAGCATGGATCCATATTTGTATGGTCATGGCTATGCTCAAATTTTCATCTGTATGACATAGATATACATTGTATGTTGGGTATCTATGTCCAAGTTTGAGTCCTCTATCACATGGATCTACATTGTATTCTAGTAGCCATTTTTGTTTATTCCTTCCATGGATCTTCCTTGTATTGGTCTACAGCCATGAGTTGGTTACTTGTGTCTATGTGTCAAATTTTTTTATGTACTATAGATGCCTACTTGACTACATGCTTTGATTGAGCCAACATTTTCACCTCGTAGCAATGACTTGTTCTCTCAAAGCTCTCGTTTATTGTATCCCTATAAGACTCATGCTTTAGGGGGCATCCTGTTATACCAAAATCCTGTCATCATCATGTGATAAGACCTTTGACATACCTACTTTACCTTAATCCTAGAACTTAGAGTGGAAACCTATGTTGATTGTCAATCTTTCATAAAAAGACTCAACACCACGCTTTCCCCTTTATCCATGAGTAGTACCTTGCTTGCACCACCTATTCCTTGTTATCCATAAGCATTTCCACCACTTATAGCCCTTGGTCCGTAACCGTGTCTTACCTAAACTGCTCTGTCATAGAAGGAGAAAAGCGGTACCATGGGTAAAATGGGAAAAAGAGAAGATTATCGATGCTTCTAGATCATGAGCCTCATGTCCTCCCTTATTCCTATCATTGTGGGTCAATTGAGCTCGAGATCCCTCATCCTAGGATCTTATAGGCCACCTCATCCACAAATATCTCAACCATTACTGTCCATTGAGCCTTATAAATACAAGCTCATATTCATGGTTGAGGGGGAGAACCATTGAAGTATTCTTATGTTGTTGGATTGACCACTTGGTCCAAGCCATTGAAGAACATAGAGAGCAAATTTTGAGCTTATGGGGATGAAATTTTTGGTTTCATGGAGATGCATGTCAACACTAAGGATTAATTGGTTGTAAACTTCTCCATTTTAATCTTAATGCAAAGCTGATTTATGTCCCACTTTACTGTTGTTGTTTTATTTCACATGTAAATGTTGTTGGATTCCTTAGTCATTGACATGGATTAATAGATTATGTTTTGGTAGCGTTTATATGTTTGCATGTTTAATCTAATTGCAGGTACATAGGTTTACTATCGAAGCAGGCATTCCTGGTATCTACGTATCCAGGGAGGGCCTTCATCCTTTGTCATTCATTTGTTCTGGATCTGAACAATTCAAACCAAAGGAACAACTTCTGTCTGCAGAAGGTGAAATATTCCTGCTAACACTGAATGTTGAGGAAGCAAATTGCCAATGCAAGTGAGAGTGGAAAATCTCAACTGGGATCTACATCAATTGTCTGAAATAAGATACGAATCGAGATCCTTTAGTGTTAGATGTTTGGTTTCTCTTGCATATAGGAAAGTATTGATTTCAAGATTTAATCTATTTCTTGTGGTACCCCAAGCCATAGGAATTTCTCTCTGTAATATAATTGGTGACTCTGCTGGGGATTTCCTAGTCATTTTTCCTTTGGGGTTTTTTTATCGGCATTCAATGTTCTTGAATTGCTCTGATTTATCTATTTTTGAGTTGGGTATGGGGGCATGTTTTCTTGGTAGTGTCTAATAGGAGTGAATTTTGTCTCAGCTTATCTATTTGCCTTCATTTTTATCTCTTTTTCTTCCTGTACATGAGTTTTTTTCTCACAGTCACATGTGCATGCAGTTTTGATTGAGATATCCACGTATATACGCAGGTTTTCTGCACACAATCGTGTATGCCTCAAGTTTTGACTTTTAGAGGAAGATTGAGTGTTGTTGGGTGAGTTTTGATGTTTGCTAAGTCTCCTTAGATGCTTCTAGATTCTGTATACACCTTTGTTTCTGACCAGAGATGCATTTTAAAGTAATTTTTTTTAAAGTATGTTCTTGTCATTGCGTTTTCGATTTTTCTTTTGGGATTAGTGCATTATGTCTCTTTTACCTTAGTACTTTACGTGGGTGCTATTTGATAGTGCTTGCAGAGTCTGGGGTTGGTAGAGTCATTCTTTTTCTTTATTATCTCATTTTTATTCAAAAAATCCAAAAATGTTTGCTTCTTTGCATCATTATGCATCATTGCACTTTGCATTTTGCACGTACTTGCACTATGTTTGCTTAGAGAAGTATTAGTCAGAATTTCATATCGGAATGATTACGTTTGTCATTTGAATAATTTTTTTCATTTCACGTAGTAGAATGCCCTGTTTTTCATTCGACACAATGCATTTGCATTGATTGTTTGGTGTGCATTTTACTTCATGTTGCGTCATAACACCATTGGTTGCACGATCATCTACCTTTTTGAGTAATAATCCAAATAAAATCAACGCTTGATTAAAATGGATTACACTATTTTCTTTTATAGGGTACACCAACAAGATTAGGTTTTAGGGTCTTGGAATAGTTCATTGTGAGTAAATTCTCCAAGACCACTAAACAACAATATGTATGTGTCTGTCTAGGTGAGAGTGTGAAATTCCTTGGTATAATTAGTGTTTCTCAGGATCCTCCTCTTAGAAGGGAGTTAAGCACGAGGCAGTGTGAGTGGTTATTGATTGGGATGACCCCTAGTCATAATTGAGTAGCACTGGAGATATTTCCAGAATTGTATTCATATCTGGGGGATCTTTCGAGAGTTTCGGGCTTTGCTACCCTACCCATACAGTCAATCCCGCCTATGACTGTCTGCCTGAGCATTCATTATATTGAGGTGACCTTAGTTTCCTTACCTAGGTTATTGAGGGGGTACTTTGCAGGGGTTATTCTATAGGTGTTTTGGCTAGGTTGGGGTCGGACAACACAGTCTCTATATGCATTGAAGATGAGGGCCACAATAATTGGTTATGAACCTCCACTTGTTGTGTATGGGAGTCTCAAGCCTCTCCTAGGTGAGACATACCTACTTCATTCGGGAGCTCATGTATCCTACCCTTGTTTGCTTGTGATTGGCTTTAGATTATATAGGTGTGTGCTTTGTGCACACTAGATTTCTTAGGGTTTGCGTAATTAGAAGAGTATTTTCCATTTTTTCAGTCATTGTGGATTCGAGTGCGGCAATTCTCCATTCTTGTCGTTTAGTAGGACTTCTTCCTTCTACATCTCCTCCTCCTTTGGGACAGAGAAAAAGACCGTCCAGGTAGACTACTTCTCACATTGATTCACACACGATAGGAAATCATGAAAATGAAATTCTTGAGTTGTCTTCTCCAACTCACGAGGTTGGGAAGAAGATCCTACTCCTGTATATGATCCTTCACCTAATATACCTACACACTCTGGGTATGATTCTTCATTCACAAGTCATTGATATTGGTTTCTGGGCAACGAGACTCACCATGAACCTGCGAGCACTAGTTATGGCATGTCTGGTATCCCTGCACATGATCTGGGATGGCATGCCGAGTCAAAATTTGAACCTAGCACTACGCCTGGGGTCATTCTCATTTCTTTCCATGCGGAGAGATTTGGGAGCACGAGTCACATTGCACCCTCCATCCCAGTGGTGGAGGCTACATCACACGTTCATCATAGACCTGGTGTTAGTAGTCCTATTTGGATACCAAACCCAATTTGAGTGACTATAGGGAATACCACTTACATCGTTTCACATGTCCCTTCATCCTCTATTCCTATTTCTTCGAATGTTATTCCTCCCCTTCATTCACGTGGTCCTTCGGGTTAGAATGTTTCTACTAGTCATGTTCATACTGCTGCTACTCAAGTAGTCATGTCTCAAAGTCAAGTATCTCCTGTTGTCTCAGGAGGTCATATTCCTACTTCCAGAACATCTTATGGCCTATCGCAGGGAGTTCCCCATATTCCTACTTATGGAGTTTCTCAAGGGACATCTCATGGGACATCTTATGGAGCCTCTCATGGACAATATTATGGACCATAGTATGGACAGAGTTATTCACCTTATGGGTACAGGTATCAACAACCCGCTTACTCCCCAAATTATGGATTTGTAGCTCCAAATAGTCAATGTACACCACATTATGTTTCTTCCATGCCAACCTACACGGGTCAAATGGGAGGAGGATACTATGGCCATGGCCATGGTGGTTACGGTATTTAGTTTTATGTGAACCAAAACTATCAGGGAGCGTGGCATCAACCTGCTCAAACTAGGCTCCCTTTCCTCACAACGTTAAATTTACCTGACTTTTCGAGACTAACGAACGATCTAGTATCTCATGAATCGCCTTGGTCGACTATCCCTACCAAGCTTTCCTCCAACATTCCCAAATTCGAGGGAAAACCAGGAGAAGATCCTAATGAACATGTTACTATATTTCACCTTTGGTTCTCTTATAATTCCTTACATGATGATTTGATCCATTTAAGGTTGTTTCAATGCACTTTCACCGGGCTTGCAATGAAATGGTAGATAGAGTTAGCTATGGGGGCATTCGTTTTGTTCGATGACCTAGCTATGAATTTTATTAATCACTTCTAGCTACCAGTGCATTATAATGTTGGTACATAACTCTTGTCTAAATTTAGGAAATATAAATCCACGCATATCTCGGACCATATCCAAGAGTGGCGTAGATGGAAGAGATTGATTAAAGCCTTCATACCGCCATATTTTCTCCTTGAGTGCTTCCTTAAATAGTTACTACATTATATAGCGAAGGATGTTTCTACATCCAGAGTTGAGAAGGAGGAACAAGCCATTTTTAGGGTGCAGGAATTGGATTTGATTTATGCTCAATCCGTATTATTTCTAACACTCTGTGTTCTAGTTTCGACCCTAAGGTCAGAGCTTGGACCACATGCCGATGGCATTGTTGGTTGTATGAGTACGAAACCTACAGATTCAGTTGTGCAACAGATGAGTCAATTGTCTATCAACCAATCTACCTCAAGGCAAGCCACAGCTTCATCTCAACCCACCCAAATGGCTAATGTTCTTTTGGTGCAATCGTCGGATCAGAAGGGTTACCAGCAACCCAGAAGGAATAAGAAAAAGGGTAAGAACAATCGTAAGGGTGGGACTAGGAATGAAAATGCCAATCTTAATGACAAGAAAACTTGCAATGATGGGGGGTACAAGCAGTATAAATGTAAGGTTAAGTTTCCTTACAAGTTGTGTAAGGATGACCACCTCACTCACTTGTATGCTCATATGGAAGACGCCTCGAGGTTCATAGCATAGGGCTCAGCTATGCTGACAAACCCTTTACCACATAATCAAAACATGAGCTCAAGGACCCATGATCAGTATGGTGGAGATCAAGATCCATGAAAATCCAGTAGTGGTCATGGTTGCATCAATATGGTGTGTGCTACTAAAGTTGTGACTCGTGCGAAGGACTATGGTTCGTCACAACCAGACCTTGGAAAGGAACCTGCCCCACCCGGGAGTCCTTTGCGTATTGAAAACCCTGTGGATAAACCTAAAGTCACACCTTGCATTCCTAAGGGAGTCCTAAAGCATTTGGGACACATTCCTAATGACCAAGCTGCCCAGAACTATTCAATTGTCGATGATTTGGGCCACACTCCTTGTACGATGTCTGCACTTGAAGTACTTTAGAGTTGTCCTTCACAAAGGAAGGCTTTGCTTTCTACTCTTGGTGTTAACGATGATAATTCTTCCTCCATCATCAAATTTGAAACAGTGGGACTATAGCCTTGCTTTCCTTACTATATGTCTCTCTTGATTCATGTAGAATTTCTTAACATAACCATCAAATGCAGTGTGATTGACAAAGGCACTGATGCTTCCATGATGTCTTTGTCATATTGAAAGGGTTTGGGTTCCCTAGAGTTATCTAAATCCACTACCATGTTGACTGATTTTGATGGTAGATCATTTTGGCTGCACATAATTCTTCCTTCTCTTAAGGTCCATTTGGTAGGGAAGACCATCATGATCGAGGTCGAGGTGCTTGATGCACCCCTTGATTACAATCTATTACTGGGTAGGAATTGGATGTATAGTATGCAAGCCATAGCTTCTTCTCTATTTTGAGTTGTATGCTTTCCATTTAATGGGAAGATTGTTATCATTGATCAGACATCATTCAAAAATTTGAGTGTTACTGCATCATTGGGAGCTTCTGTCTCGATTATCGATCATTCTCAACCGGCAACTGGGAGTGTGGGTGTTGGCATGTAACCATCCCTTATGGTAACCTTTGGTTGTCCTGCACCTGTTCTTATGATCGGGTCTAGTTCTAGTTGGGCTTCATATTCATTGAGTTTGGTGTCTTTTCCTACTACCCATATGGAAGATCCTTGGATCCTTCCTACACCAAGTCCTTCGAGTATTCTTATCGAAATGGACGTGTCGTTGCCTGCAGCAATGATAGCATATCAAGTGAATCTAGAATGTGTTGCAGAGCCTAGTCCTTCCTCTTCGTAGATGGAGGAGGATGACCCATATGTGTTTCCTGCATGGGCAGTTGAGTCTTCTCACACACATGATTTCCTTGATAGTGTTTTTCCATCAAATGAATCTATTATTGAGGCCATTTCTAGGGTTGAGCCACCTTGGGAAGAGTTACATCATAGATCTTATTTTCTTCCTGAGCTTGACTGTTTGGAGTGTGAGGAGAGATTTCATAGTCCCATGGTTCCATTGAGCTCTCCTAGTCTGATGGCTAATGGAAACATGGTGAATATATCTCCTACCATCCTTATCAATATCTCTCACAATCCTAGGAAGATTGAGAATGTCTACATTGGGGAAAATTTTTTCCATGCTGAGATTCAAGAGTATATTAAGTTGATCAAAGAGTTTCGTGATGTATTTGCTTGGTCATATGAGGAAATGCCAGGTATCAACCCTCATATTGTCAAACATGAAATCAATACCTACCCAGGTGCGAAGCCTGTTCGACATGATTGTGTGCGGTGAATCCTAGAAAAGCACTCACGATTAAGGCTGAGATAGAAAAGCTATTAAATGCTAGTTTTATCTATACCGTTCCCTTGATGGAGTGGGTTTCAAACCCCATTCTGGTTGATAAGAAGCAGGGAGCGATCCATATATGCACTGATTTCTGTGACTTGAATCATTCATGTCCTAAGGATAATTTTCCCAAACCATTTACTGATCAAATTTTGGATGAGTGTGCAGGAAGCAAGGTATTTTCCTTTGTCCATATTTTTTGGATACAATTAGATCCAGATCAATCCCTAGGACCAGCATAAAATTGAATTTATTTGTCCTTGGGGTACATTTTCATATCAGAATATGCCTTTGCATCATTCTACCATTTGAGATTAGTGTTCAAAAGATGTCAGCATTATTTGGTTAGGTTAAATCCTCATAAATGCATCTTTTGCATGAAGTCTAGTCGCTTGTTAGGGTTCATTGTCTCCAAGGAGGGTATAAAAGTCAGTCCCTTAAAGGTTGAGGTAATACTTCAATTGTCTCCCCCGAGAAACATTAGACATATTCAATGTTTGCAAGGCATGGCAAATTTATTGTGGAGATTCGTGGTTATTTTTCCAATTTGACTAAAGGATTTATGCATCTTTTGAAGAAGGACACTACCTTTTGCTAGGATGAGCAATCCCAGGAGTCCTTTGATGCACTTAAATGAGCCTTAGAATCAGCCCCCATGATTAGTCCACCTGACTATAGCCGTGACTTTTTTCTTTATGTGGCCGCGTCATGGAGACGATTGGTATGGTTTTGGTTCAAGAGGATGAGGAGCTCCATGACCATGTCATATATTATTTGAGCCAAAACCTTGTAGATGCAAAGATCTGTTATTCCCATGTGGAGAAACTTACCTTAGCTACCGTTCATGCGGTTCAAATATTGAGACACTACATTCTCCTTCGCCAGACCTTGGTGGTAGCCCACGCCAATCCATTTCCGTTCATCCTCACTAGAAGGATGATCAGGAGAAAGTATAATAAGTTGATTGTCATCTTGTAAGAATTCGATCTTGAGTTTGTTTCGACAAACTCAAAAAAATCATTGATTTTTGTGGAGCTTATATCTGATTTCCCAAGCGAGGAGGACGAGGAAGTTTGTGAAGATACATTTGTCAATGAGCACATTTTCCTAATCTCAAATTTGGATCCATGGTATGGGGATATCATCATATATTTACAAACATTGAAGTTCCCTACTCACCTTTCATGGTATGAACAACGATAGTTATGTCACTTATCCAAGAACTACCTTATAGTGGATAACACATTGTACCACCATGGGGTAGATTCCATTTTACGTCGTTGTTTAACTCATGAAGAGGCTGAGCTTGTGTTGAATGATTTCCACGGATGGGCGTGTGGTGGTCATTTATCTGGGATTTCTATAGCCCAAAAAATATTGAGAGTGGGTTATTTTCGGCTGTCAATATTTAAATATTGTGTGAATGTGATCAAGAAGTGCCACCCTTGCCAGGTGTTTGCACGCAATATGCACTCATGTCTTGCCCCATTACATCCGATTATCCCTATCGGTCCCTTCACTAAGTGGGGGCTTGATTTCATGGATTGCAAACCAGCTTCAGCTGGGGGGAATCATCATATTATAGTGGCTGTAGAATATTTCATGAAATGAGCTAAGGCTATGCCCATGATTAAATCTGATGGTGAAATAGCCGTGCATTTTGTATTCAACCAGATCATTACTCGGTTCGGTATTCCGTAGGATCTTGTCACTGACCATGGTAGGAACTTTCAGAATCAAATGATGGAAGAGTTGGCCTTGAAGTTAGTGTATAAGTAGGATCATTCCTTTTCTTATTACCCTCAAGAGAATGGACAGGTTGAAGTAGTGAAAAAATCACTTAAGTCCATTCTCCAATGAATCATTGCACAAAGCAAGACCAATTGCCATATCATGTTATATCCTGCTTTGTGAGCTTATAGAATCATGGTTAAGACTGCCACCAGTTTTTCTCCATATCAGCTTGTACATGGAGTGGAGTCTGTCTTGTCAGTTGAATGCGAAATCCCTTCATTAAAGCTACCCATAGAGATTTTACCAGACACTTCCCCATTGGAGGAACGTTTGGTCCACTTAGAGTATCTTGATGAGCGGCGCCAAGATGCCTTAGTGGCTCTAGAAGTAAATAAGCATCGCGTTAAGGTCCAATATGATAAATCTATCCATCCAAGGAAGTTAAGTGAAGTATATTTGGCCCTTTTGTGGGATCAATCTAAAGAAACCTTGGGGGAAGGAAATTTTAAACCCATGTGGCATGGTCCTTACATTGTCAAACATGTGTTAGAGAAGGGCACCTATGACCTAGTAGATTACGAGGGTATAGCCTTGGCGGAGCCTAGAAATGCGCTCTATCTTAAAAAGTACTATGCATGATTGTCATCTAGGGCTGATTATTGTATATTATTGTACAATATTTTGCATAGTTAGGTTTTTCTTATGGTGATCGGGTTTGTTGATTAGCTTTCATTTCTTATGGCAGATTTCAATGGAGTCTTCCATCTATATAGGATTTGCTGATGGTGCTAGATGTCACACTCAACACTTATCCTTTATTGCTTGGGTGATTTATACTCCTACAGGTCAGGTATTGTGTTCAGGAGGCGTATGTTTAAAACCCTCTTTAAACAATGTTGCTGAGTATAGTGTTGTTATCAAGCTTCTACGAGATGCCATTTAACACAGTGTTCTCTCACTTGATGTACATATTGATTCACAGTTATTAGTGTCACAGCTGAATGGCTTATAGCTTTTTAGGGATCCAACATTATTATGAAGATTCTTATGGGTGAGATTGTTAGAATGACAATATGACAACATAACATACATACATTTTCCAAGAATTTATAATCAAGTTGCTAACTCATATGCTAACTATGTGTTAGATTGGCATTTGTTCCACAAACTATAAGCTCATCACAAACATACATTTTTACACATGTAAATAAATAAAATAGATCATCATAAAAGTTTTTCATTAAACATCGAAAAAATGATGTCATAATACATAAGTGTCATAATACAAAAATGGGGCTTGTGAGCCACCAAAATATAATACATGGTAGTACAAAAATGTGTCACTCCAAGGTATCTAAGCCTTGGGAGGAGGACGGGGGTTCCAATAGTGGAAAGTCACCACAGCTCTAGCCAGCTGTCGAAATAACCACACCCATGCTTGTGGTACACCCACCACCTGACACTGCATGGCCTCAAGCAAGTCCTCGACTTGCGCCATGGGTACCCTTTGTGTCAGTTGCACAAAGTTTGTGTGGATGCTTTGGAGTGTCCACTCCGTATCCACAACCATAATGTCATCTCCTCGTCCCCCTCCTTCTATTATGAGGTAAATCGTCAAGCCGCCGTGGTCATACATCTGCATACATATGATATATTTTCACTATGCGTTGTCATGCGAAAACATGTCGTTTGGTTCCATATATCAAAAAACACAAAAAAATTAAATAATTCAAAAAACTTAAAAAGAGGGGTGGGATTCATTACCAATGTCACCGTATTCTGATCCTGGTGGTAGGGGCATGTCGGGATCTCCCCAAAAATTTATCCCCGCATAGGGGTAATCATCGATGGAAATTATTTGCTGTCACCACCATGGAAAGAAGTCAGTTGGGTAGGGGTTAGACACCCTAACTTTTCCCATTCTGTACATCACATCTTCCCAATGTCATTGGGCCGGATCTCGAACCCTGTGAGGAGGAACGTCAACTATAGGGATAAGCCCCAGAACATGCTCGAAGAAGAATGTGCTCAGTATATTGTTGAAACCAAAGTTTTGTACCCTTCCCATCTTGTTGTCATCGAGTTGTTTCTTCATGTTACTCAATAGTATAGTATTCCAATCATAAACTATGGGTCTCATGCACTCCACTGCATAGAACATCAAGGGCTGTGAGACCTGGTGAGGCTAGCCCTACTATCCTTCCAAGTGTCAGTAGTATGGCCTTTAGGCCTAGTACTTGTATATAGTTTTTTGGGATATGACTCCCAACCTTCTTTGTGTCTAGAAAATAGTATACAATAATATACTCATCAATGGTGAGGCCACCTCCGGGCCCATGAGAACATAGGTTCACCACTTCTCCCTATCGAGACAATCATGTAATGAAGTATATGTCATGCACCTCTATAGTGAGGGACATCCCATCGATATGGAAATACTCTAAGTCAAGATCCCAGTATTCTACTAGCATCTGCATTAGTATTGGTTTGGCCCTTAAGCCCCCAAGACACCAAAACTTGTATAGCTCACATGCACAAAGAGCTTGTTGAGCCATTAGATCACCCCGTACAGCTTCTTCTACATCTCCATGTTCTCTCTCCCTCCATTCTGGAACCATCCTGCACATTTACATTAATTTTTGGTCATTATTTGTATTAAAAAACCTTAAACACATCTGCACATGTGACTTTTTGGAAAACTGCCATGTATGTACGCGACTTTGGGCCATATTTCCATGTATAACCAGCCCTATACGTAGAAAAATCCATGATTTCCGAGTGGGCCAAAGTGACTATCTTAGAATGGCCTATAAATTTATTTTGACCATGAAAATTAAATAAATTTACATGCAAATGGAAGAGTAGGGCATGGGAAGTTACCTAGAAAAAACGATGTCGGATTTCACCAGACAAAACTCCTGGAATTCGCATTTGAAGTTCTGAGATCAATTGGGTAAAAATTTCAAATGATATATAGTTTTTGAATTTTTTTACTATTTATAGAAATTTTTGAAAATTTTGAAATTTTTTACCCCCTTTCTATAGTTTTGAACCATTTCTGACCCTTTTGGACTATTTTTGACTGATATGATGATGTAGGAGACCGTTTTGAGCACTGTTTCGACCATTGTTTTGACCCGTTCATGCCAATTTTAGGTATGGTGTTTAAACTGAGATAAAGGTTAGATTTCACCTATGTTTGCATTTTTCATGACCTTATGACCATTTCATTATAACCTTAGGTACAAACCCATTCTATCCTATCACAGAACCTTCTGGCTATTTTAGAAGTGACATGATGTGAATGGTAGAGTTTGACCTTACATGGGTGCCCTAGTTAGCTCCTTGTTTGCATTTGGTGCCCATGACGATAGTTTTCCATTTAGGGTGTGGGAATCCATTTTATCATATCACCATGTCATTTCACAAGAGCCTCATACTCCTCTTGATCTTTTTGCTGGCCTGTTTCCTCAGGACTCCCTTATGTCAAGTTGTAATTGCATTATCATGAGCTTTGCTTTCCTCATTGAGCCTTATGCCTGCTTCCCTAACTTTGAGTATCAGCCATATAGCCCGAGCTTGTCTCATGTCTAGCCATGCAGAGCCATTTTGTATATCCTTTGCAGCTTGATTCCCTATTTTTACCGGGAGGGGACTTTCCCCCAAGTGTCGCTATCCTACACATATGTCCTTGCATTGAGCATAGGTATGTTCCAATGCTTGGAACTATTTTGTTTTCCCGTTGACACTCATCTCCTCCTAGTCTGTAACTATAAAGTGATTTTATTCTTTTTCAATCTTTTCAAATATTTGAAAAAGTACAAAAAAAAATTAAAAAACCAAAAGGCCGGACAAGAAAAGATGTTATCTTTAGCAGCAGTCTAGTTATGTCTCCTTCGAATAGAGCACTATATATCACATCCATTGATTGGGTTAATAGTTTGACCTTAGGAGCTATACTCATTTCTCTAAGTTTATCTCCACCGACTAGTTAAGCTTCCAGTCCCTATGGAGCCTTTGTCGATGCCTCCTGTGTCTCAGAGATGTCTCAGTTTTGTATATCGAGTCTATGCTGCCTACATTTAGTCACCATTCACCTTTATGCTCTTATTCGAAGAAAGTTGAAACCTGAGTTGGCCATTCCTCAGTTATCTTGACTTTGCATGTCAGCCATTCTCGATACAGTTACTGGTTTGTGCACATTATGATCGAGTCCTTCCACATTATAGAGCTTTACTGAGTACCTCATCTTGGATGATGGGAGATGCCTTAATTCCCTCCTTCAAGTGGATTTCATCCCATCGACGTCAAATCATTTATTCTGGGATAGGAATCTAGAGTCATTTTTTAGTGCCTTGAGACTTGCAGTCATTAGTTGCAGGTTCTCTTGCCATTGATAGCTTTTGGGAATACATCAATGTCCCCTGATCGATGGATCCTCTCAAGTGTTTGACCTCAACACATTTATTTCCACTTATTAGTTTTCACTCTAGTACCTTGATTCCCATTTTCATTATTGGTGGGTGATCTCGTGTCTGTTAACGGTATACATCAATGACCGGTAATCAGATGATGGACTACTATGTTCGACCTCGACACCTCTATCCACATAGTGGGACATGTACTCATAGTAGTTTGTGTAGAAGACCTTCCAGATTGGTGTCATCTCTTATATGCTACATCCTTGATCATGCCAGTGTTCATGAGATTTCAGCTCTCTTGACTTGATTCTAGTATATGTCAGATATTTCCAGCCATTTTGGAGATCTTGATCCATTATATATATTCAACTTTCATAGAGATCATGATCCTTTGTATATCTTCATCATGGAGATTCTGATCTATCTATATTGTATGCGGTCATGACCACACATGTCATATTTTGTATCATGCCTATTCATGGCCATTGTACTCTTATGTATCCGGGACTGCTACATCTACTTGCAGTTATATGCAAAGTTTGATTATTGTATTGTACGGATTGGATGGCTAGTTCTTCCACTAGGTTCTTCATCACTCCACTTCTGGGATGGACTTATAATGTATTTCTGTCATTGTATGACCCCTATGACCTCACACATTAGGGGGCATCTGTTACAGTTGATTTTACCACACATGGTGGATCACATGGACCCTAACCCTCTGTAGAATCTTTAGACCCCATGGACCATTTTTGTACCTTTGATGTGTCCAACATCATCCCTAAAAACATGAAATAATTTCCATATGCAAGTTTTAATCCCTTTCTTGCGTATATACATGGATTTGACCCTTAAACCCACGTACATCGCGATGTGTGCAAAAGGCCAAATGATTTTGGAGTTTTCCTTGATGTGGATCCAAGTCACTTGTCTCTTGGCCTTCCATATGCCTTAATATCGCTTGAATTCAACCTTCCATTACCCCATTGAAGAGCTATATAAGGAACCCTTTGAATACATTAAAGGGGGAGGAATTGAAGAGCAAGAAAAATATAGTCCATTGTTGTCGAAGCTTATACTTGAGTCTGCATCCCTTTGTCGCTTGGAGCACTTTGTGTTCTTCCCAATATTTCCCTTTTCTTGTGATCTTGCTATCGAGAGATGGAGGATTGAAGTAGTGGAGGCCCAATTGGGGGACTCAGTTTCTCCGATTCACAGACGTGCCGACAGAGGTTGTCACTATTGTAATCCCTATTTTATATCAATAGAAATATCTTTTCCTATCCAATAATGTGTATTTAGATGAGTATTTGATCCATGGATGATTTTAAATGCTTGTATGTTATTGATTATATATGATAGAGTAGGTCTAACACAATTATATATAGCATGCTTGTCTTGTTTGCTGAATGTTGAGGAAGCAAATTTCCAATACAAGCAAGAGTGGAAAATCTCAATGGTGATCTACATCAACCATCCGGAATAAGGTCCGAATCAAGATCCTTTAATGTTAGATGTTTGGTTTCTCTTGCATATAGGTAAGGATTGATTTCTGGAGTTAATTTATTTGTTGTGGTACCCTAAGCCATATAAATTTATCTCCATAACATTTTCCATTCATTTTTATTTTTACTTCTACAGGACACCACGCATGCATAGTGGGAAATAAGTGATGCCATCACTTGTGTCCAGTTAGCAGGAAGCGGTGCTAAGTTAGAACCACTCTGTAACCAACCCTCAAGAAGTGGTGCCAAGTAGGCCCTTTTAAGACTTGTCATTTCAAAGTTTGGTTTTTGTTTTTTATTTCAATTTTGAATCTTTGGGCTTCTTTACAGAGATCTAAGTAGTTAGATTCAAAATTTGGATGTGGTAAATTATTGTTTCATTGAAATCAAAAAGCTATATTAAGCTTTTCAATTTGATTGTTTGTATGCCTGGTTTTCATTTTTTGAAAGGAGTGCTTGGAATATTTTCTTAGTTATATCTCTTCATGTTGTTTGATAAGACTGAAAAGGAAGACTTTCTTGTTTGCTTTTACTTTCATTTTTCATTAAGTTTATGATGGACGTCTTTTTGCTTTTTGAAAAAGATTTTTTTTTGTTGAAATTTGGTTATAATTCTTTTTGAAGACGAATTATTGGATCTCTTACTAGCCTCATAAGCTTTCAGATCTCTATTTTCTTCTTTGTTTTTACACTCTTGTCTCATCAAAAGAAAAAATATCAGAGTTTTAAGTTAGATCTTTCCATTTTTTGAAGAAAAATTGAAAAAAGTACTTAGTGTGCCTTTGAGTATTTTTGTCTTTCTTTTTAGGAAACGATATATCACCCTATTTTATTTTTTTCAAATATTATATTAGAAGTGTATTTATTGTTTGTATTCTAGAAAAGTTTTGTTTAGATATACTATTTGAGAAAGTTTTTGTTTTGAAATGAAATTGAAAAGAAAATACTCTCTCCTTCCCATAAGTAGACATGATTTGAATGGTAAAGTGAAGAATTTTCTTATTATAATTGCATCGTTTTACTTTTTTGTCATAACTTGATGCATTCACCTAACCGTTCAACTTAAAATTAATGGTAGCTATAGGATAAAAATATTAGTAATTTGAGTGATAGGTTAGATATGTGATTCGGCGTCGTAAAATGTAGGAGCCGTCATTTATTGTCTGCACTGCAACCTGACACCTGCACGATTCTTCCATGTATCATCGGTATATAGAACAAAATTTCATGTACCCTTGAGGTATATCGAAAGGTACTTCATGTACTCGATTGTATATCGGAAGGAACCTTGTGAACGGTTTTGCATTAGACATCACTACTATAGATTTTAACTCCCATGTACCTTGTCTATATCGGGAGGCCCTTCTAGGATTCTTGATACCATCTGAGAAAATCCCTTTTGGTCGTCTTGTTGGTGCAATACATCAAGAAAAACACTTGGGGTGATTACTACGCATGTGTATTCTAGGTAGTCGGGTATTCAAGTGAGGGACTTCTGATCCTCCTCGCCAAATTTTGCTATAGTACCCTGGAGTATATAGCGAGTTGCAAAAACTTGACAATCCTACTAAGGAACTGGCTTATATCAGCCCCTCTTATCACTTAAGTTTGTTTGTGGCCTGTAGTTTGTGTAGGAGAATTTTTGTGTGATTTTTATAGTTTTGAAACCCTCGGTTAGGTTTTAGTGACCATACAATCTGGCTAAGTTTTAGTTGAGACGATCCAGAAGAAACTAGGGCTTACCACTTGACTTTCCACCTGTCATAGGGAGAGCCCAATGGAAGCCATAGATCAAGGAGATGTAACTGGATCCCATGTGGAAGGAAGCACAGTTGTGGAAAGTAGAGAACAATTCACCGCTTATGTTAATCCCTTGTTCCAATAGACTCCTATGGTTGACACTTCCTTTCATTCCCTGAGGGAAGGTCGTACTAGTCCTGTTGAAACTAAATATGGACCTCATGATCCTGTTTGGAGAACTTCTATGGGTCAAGCCCTTTCCAAATTTGGGGTTACTAAGCCTTCTTTCGATAATCCTTCACCAAGTGAGGGTGAGCATAGAAGGATCCATGCTTCTCTTCATCGTGCTCATAATTTTCAAGAGATATTGGAAACAGTTATTCCCTCATTCATGTCTCACAAAGAACCTATGTTGACTCTTTTACCCTATCTTTCAGATCCTTGGCCTTCTAGATATCATACACTTTCTAAAACTTTGGCTCCTATTGATGGTCTTCCACCTCATGGTGTGACTTCTCATAATCTAGTTCAAACATCCAACACTACAGGTTTAAATCCTAGGCCCTCCCATACCCTTTGCAGCTGGGGCAAATCCTCAGCTCAAATCGTGTGAGTACATTCCAATGCTTGAGGGAAACCCCCGATGTGAGTTACGTTATCTGTTAGTGGTGTTTCTACTATTACTAGACATACTTCTACTATAGGACAACCTACAGTGGTTGTTCCTCCCACCAACACCAATATGGTAAACCCTCCATCAAGTTCAAGCCAACCCTTAGGGGCATAACTTGTAGTCAACCAACCTTATCGGGGTTATGGTTACAGAGGGAATTAACTACCTGTAGGAAATATGAACTAACAACCTACATCTATGGGAACTATGTATCCTAGAATCCCTTACCCTGGGACAATGTTTACACCGCGATGGAAACCTAATTGGTCCTACATTCCAACCATGGGAAGAATACCTATTCATACTGTCAAAGTTTATGGAGGGCCACCTTACAGAGGCCCACCCTCTGGAGGGACACCAAGTGGAGGCCCACCTAGTGGAGGCCAACCTAGTGGAGGCCCACCTAGTGGATGTCCACCTTACGGAGGATCACAATCTAGAGGACCACCACCCAGAGGCCCACCTTTAGGAGGAACACCACCCAAATTCCCACCTTTTGGAGGTCCACCACCTAGGGGTCCATATTTTGGGGTACCACCACCTAGGGGACCACAATCTAGAGGTCCACCACCACCCGGAGGCCCACCACCTCTAGGTGGCCCTCCCCCTGGAGATCCATCCCCTTGAGGAGGATCTTTGGGAGGATCATCCACCCATATACCATCCCAACATCCTATGTATCTTTCTTCCTATGGTCCTACTGGTTTGCATATGCCTTATCAATAATACGAGTATGTCAAACCTAATCGACCACTTCCATTCCTAGCAATTTTGGACTTTCTCGATTTGTCTAAGTTGATCAATGATCCCATTTAACATAACTTCATGCCCTGCTATTCCAATCAAGTTACCATCAGACATTCCAAAGTTTTATGGGAAGCAAGGAGATGATCCCAAAAATTATGTCATGATGTTCCATCTGTGGTGTTCTTCCAACTCCTTGATGGATGATTCTATTCATTTGAGACTCTTTCAATGCACTTTGATCGGTACAGCCGTGAAGTGGTATATTGAAATTCCACAACATTTGCTTGTGGATTTTATCTCATTGGCAACCATTTTTCTCACACACTATCAACTATCTATTCGTTATGAAATGGGTATGGAATGTTTGAACTCACTCCATCAAAATATCTCCACGCACATTTCAAATCATATCCATGAGTGGAGAAGGTGGAGGCAACTTATTAAAGCTCCCATCCTAGACCAACTTTTAGCTGATTGGTTCAGGAAAACTTTGTTGCCTCCCATCTCCTGAGATGTGGCTATGGGTGGTGTTGTTACTGAATAGTAGGCCATCAATCATGCTCAGTATCTGGACTTGGTATATTCCCAATATGGAACTCTCTATGACCTAATCCCTCAAGCTCCTCATCCCAGTACAGATTCTACTAATCCACCTGCAGAGACTCCTGTTAATGGGGTTGTTGGTTCAATCTATCCCTCGTCAGCAGCCAACCTTCCAAGCAACAAAATGCATCTGATACTACTCCTTCAACTCCTATAGTTTACGTTAAGGTAAATGTTATCCAAAGTACAAAAACAACCATCAATAAGAAAAAAATTAAAGGCAAAAATAAAAAAAACCTGGAAACCAACAGGAGAATCCGAAGGCTATGGCCATAGAGAATGATAATAAAGTGAAGAGAAAGGATAAGTACTGTTTCTTGTTATGTGGTGGTGATCACTTCATGAATAATTTATCTCATCGTGAAGAGATCAGTAAAATTATGAAAAGTAACCCCACCCTAGTGGTGCTAACCGATCCCTTCTTGTCTCAACAACAATTGATAGAACACATGTCTAATCAAGGGACCTCTAGTTCTGCAGAATAAAATAGAATCATTTCCTAAGATACCATCAATTTGAATACTCGTAGTCATTCTTACGACAAGCCAATAGATAAGAAGGATGAAAATCCTTCTTTCGAGCCTAAGTTCCTTCTACTAGTTCCCCTCCATCTTCGTCTAATGGCCCTCTCGTCATTGAGAAAACTAATATTGATTTTATTTTATGACCGCCCAAGGATAACCTCAAGAAGGATGTTTTTAATCCCAATGCCCAAGTTGCACAATTCTACAATGTGGTTGAAGATTTGTATTAGGCACCCTATGTAATGTCTACCCTCGAGGTACTCCAAATCTGTCCAACATAGTGTAAAAACTTGTTAACGACTTTGGGGGCATTAGACCTAGATAACACCAACATAATCCATTTCAATGTGGATAACTATAAATCTAGATTACCTCACCAACGCACATTTCAAATTGCCTCTAGAGTAATTGGGTGAAAGGTCAATCGGATCGTTCTGAATGAGGGAGCTTCAACCTCAGTTTTGTCTATATCCTATTAGATAACCATTTCTTCTCTCAAACTTACAAAGTCACCTACAAACTTAAAAGCTTTTGATGGATGAGTTTTCCAGCCTCATGGTATGTTACTAGCCCTTTCAGTTGAGCTTGGGGGAAAGACTGTTTCCATTCAAGTGGAAGTAGTTGATGCCCTATTAGACTACAATATTCTATTGGGAAGAAATTGGTTCTACACTATGAATGTTGTCACTTCTAAAGTCTTTTGAACTCTCCAATTTTCTCATTTGGGAAGGATTGTAACTATTGATCAACTTGACTTATGTTTACCAGATGTTACTACTCCCACTGCAAATAACATCCCTATGCTAGTTCAGTCCCCTCCTCCTTACCAGTCAATTCGGGTAAGTATGCTGAAGGATTCAACCCTTATGGGAGTGTTTTCTTCACCCCCTCCTTGTATGGAAGTAGCAATTGTGAACATGATTTCCATGACTGGTTATATTTCTAAAGGAAAAGAAGTTATGGAGTAATCCTCTCTTAGTGCTTATCTAGTGGCTTCAGATCCTTACCACCTTCCAAACTAGATAGAACCATCCCTCACTACTCTAGACTATCTCTCCAAGACTTTTCCTTTAGATGATTCCATCATGGATATTATGAGTATGGCTAAGCTTGTATGGGAAGATCACCATCACATATCTTCTTTTATTCCTAATTCCAGTTCGGTAGATTTTGACCTCGTATCTCTTATTAGTATTGATATTGTCACCAATATGCAAATACCTATATTGTTGTAAGACACATATTTCGAATAAAATATTTGCAAAATCACTAATACAACCCTGATTGACATATCAGTCAAGCCTAGAACTGTTTAGCACGTCCATGTAGGCCAGAACTGCTAGACAGATGAAACTGAAAGTTATAGAGCTCTTTTCAAAGAATTCTGTCATATTTTTTCCTGGACATATGAGGACATTCTTGATATTGATCTTTCAATTATTGTACACAATATTAGAACCTATCCCATGAAAAAACCTATTCGACAAAAATTACGTCAAGTCCATCCTAGGAAGGTTACGACTATTAAAGCTGAAGTGGAAAAACTTCTGGAGGAGGAGTTTATTTATCCTATACCCCTAACGAAATGGGTATCTAATATTGTCCCTATGACTAAGAAGCAAGGCACTATTAGATTCTGTATCGATTTTTGAGATTTAAATAAGGATTTTCCTAAGGATATTTTCCCTACTCCACATATCGATAAGATCATCGATAACTGTGCCGAGAGCATCATATTTTATTTTATGGATGGATTTTGTGGCTACAATTAGATAGATATTATTCCCTTTGATCAACATAAAACAACATTAATTTTCCTATGGGGAACCTTCACATATCGTAATTTACCTTTTGTCCTAAATAACATTGGAGCTACATTCCAGTGAGCCATGTCATATTCCTTTCACGATATCAAGCACATCATGGAACCGTACCTTGACGATCTCCCTGCTCATTCGTAGCAACAGGAAGACCATCTAGGGCACCTTACAGACATTTTCCTTAGATGTCGTCATTATAATATATGGTTGAATCCACACAAATGTGTATTTTGTGTTGAGAATGGACTCCTTCTTGGCTTCGTGGTTTCCAAAGATGGAATTTAGATTGATCCTATAAAAATTGTTGCTATCTTGGCCTTACCCTCCCTGACAAACATTACCAAGATAAAAAATTTCCAAGGAAAGGAAACATTTCTTCGTCGTTTCATGTGCAAATTTGTAGAGAAAACACATGGTTATATGAAACTCCTGAAGAAGGACACTCTTTTCTTCTGGGATGACTAGGATCAACGATATTTTGATAATATGAAGCATGCTCTGACCCATTCACCCATGATACAACCCCCATATTATTCAAAATAATTTATTTTGTATGTTTCCACCTCCCCTACTAACATTGCAATGGTTCTAACACAAAACAATCCCAACAGCCAAGAACACGTGATATATTACCTAAGTAAGAGTCTCATTAACTTTGAAACCCGTTACTTGTGTGTGGAGAAGTTAGCTATGGCTACGGTCATTGTTGTATAAAATTTTCATCATTACATTCTACTTCGTACCATAATTGTACTCCCAAATCAAAACCCTATGTACTACATTCTAACTCATCAAGTGCTTGGGGGAAAGTATTCTTGTTGGGTTGTTATCTTATAGGAATTTGATCTTGAGTTCTCTAAGGATAACTCAAAGAAATCCTTGGTTTTCACAGAGTTGATGTGTGATCTTCTCTGTGCTTTGAAAAAAAATGAGCCCAATGATTCATTCCTAGATGAATTTTTGTTCTTGATCCCCTATAGAGATTTAATCATCTATCTCCAGACTTAGATATTTTAGCCTGACATATCCTGTGACAATCATTGTCGTATCCATCAACACACAAAGTACTATCTCATGTTGAATGATACATTGTACCGACGTGGTATCTATTCCATCCTTCAATGATGCCTTACAAATGAAGAGGTTGAACAAGTTCTGAATGATTGCCACTCTGGAGCATGTGGTGGTCATCTTTCTGGTATGGATACAGCCCAAAAAATCCTTTGCATTGGGTACTTTTGGCCTTCAATATTTAAATATTGTCATGAAGCGGTTAAGAAATTCCCACCCTCTCAAGACTTTTATCAAAAAAAGTGCACCCACCCTCCTCCTTTAGACCCCGTCATTCCAGTTGGCCCTTTTTCCATGTGGGGTATTAATTTAATGCATTATAATCCTACCCCATCTAGGGGGCATGGCTACATCATCATAGCCGTGGATTATTTCACAAAATGGGATGAGGCAATGCCTACATATACAGAGGATGGTAAGACTGCCTCCCTCTTTTTATTCAACCATGTGATAACTAGGTTTGGATTCCTGCAAGCTATAGTCATTGACCATAGATCTCATTTCTAGAATCAAATGATGGCTGAGCTGAATGCTAAGCTGGGTTTTCACCATGAAAAATCAACTCTGTATTACCTGCAGGCTAATGGTCAAGTTGAGGCCATTAACAAAGTTTTTAAAACTATGCTACGTAGAATGGTTGGATATCACAAATCCAACTAGAACTTGACTCTCTTTTCCGCACTTTGGGATTATAAGACTTTGGTAAAAAAAGCAACTGGTTTTACACCCTTTTAGTTGGTTTATCAACTGGAAGATGTCTTCCCTATTGAGTGTCAAATCTCGTCACTTAAATTCATAGTAGAAATTTTCCCAAACACTTTCACCGAGGAAGAGAGATTTTTGTACTTGACCAACCTTGATGAAAGTAGAAGAGACGCTGACTTGGCTAATGAGGCACACAAAAAACTTGTCAAGGCATAGTATGACAAGTTTGTTCAACCTCATGTCTTCAATGAAGGTGACTTAGTCCTAACTTATGATCAGAGACATGATAAAATAGGGAAGGGAAAGTTTAAATCCATGTGGTACGGTCCCTTTGTCATTAGTAAAGTCTCATAGAAAGGGGCTTATGAGATCATAAATTATGATGGGATACCCTTCAGGTAACCTCACAATGGGTTGTACCTAAATAGGTACTATCCTTAAGGAATTTATGTATGGTACCTTGTAGTATATCTATATTTATCTTTCAGTGTGTTTTGTCATTTTCAATATGGTTTTGAGTCTTGATGTCCATAGTGTTTATACCATGTTTTGGTTATGTAGAGTGGATTGATTTCTATGTTTTTGTTGATGGTGCATGTCTTCATACCTTGAACCTTGATTCAGTAGCTTTGGTGTTGTATTCCCCAAATCAAGATTTAGTCAGTTCAGGAGCAGTTTGTATTGGTCCGGCTACCAACAACATCATCGAGTATTGGAAAGTGATAGGTTTACTCTTCAAGGATGCATCTCCACCCATCGCAACATGTAGGGGTTCCTAGCTCTAAGCTCTATGAATACCACCTGGCACCTTAGGAGAGGTACCCTCTCAAAGAAGAAGCATGCTAGGATGGTGCCATACTTGAACTGTTTCAGCTCTCCTTGTCAATGTTGATGTAATTGTAAATTCAGAATGTATTCATTCGTATATCTTATGTATTGTACCCTGATGTTTATTTTGAGATGTGTCTCTAATGTACTTGAGTCATTTCATGCACCGATGTTCCGATCAGGAATTTTCTATAATGTAAAAGTCATGTCAAGTCATTGTGGGTAACACTCCTATTGGTCAATGGCTAAAGTCCCCACGGGTATGGGGCCATATTTTTATTATACTATCCTAGTGAAGTCGACCCTAGGTGAGTGATTGTAAGTTGGGGAAATAGTCCCCACCATCTAAGTCAAGGTTAACCCTCCTTGTTTAGTAGAGGGAAAAGTCCCCACAAGTTGTGGGGCACTAGGGTTATTAGACACTTTTAGAGATGTCGGCTCTAGTAAGTAATTGTTAAGTGAGGCCGACATGTTAGAGTGCACTTCAAGTGAATGAAAGAATATAAATAGAGAGTGAGCCTCTCTATTTATCATGCACACACTCACTCATTGGGGCACATGAGTGAGAGAAGAGAAGCTCTCTCAGTGAGAGAGAGAGAGAGAGAGACAAAAGATGTGGAGATCATCTTTATGTTTTTGGGTTTTACTACTACCATTGGTGCTCATTCTATCTTTGAGGAAGTTGCAGGGTTTTCTCCTTTATGGTTTCCCCAAGGAAAATTCTTTGTGTCTCTTGTCTCTTGTGTTTTATTGTTGTGCATGTTATTCTCTCAATTAAAGATCCTAAGATCATAATGCTAGCTTACAATGATAAAAATATAACATGGTATCAGAGCTAACCTAAGAAGAAGACATTATGCAGATACATAAGCTAACGATTCTTACTTTTTGGGTCTCTCTCCACAATCCATCAGCAAAATTATGCTAGGCTGACTCTCCATTGAAGGGTGCATCTTTCTATCGAAGCGGAATTTGATTCCGAGCATTTTTAGTTTTGGTGTGGGAAATTAGGGCTTCTTGTAGAAGAGGATTTTTTTAGTGAGCCCAACATAGGATTTCTCTCATAAAAATCAATATTTAGAGACCTGGATCAATTTTTTTGGTTGGGTGAAACTCCAGGAAAGTCAAACCCTAGTTTGACCCCGAGCTATAAAAACCCTAAATACTAAAATGGCTACGTTTTGGTACATTCACTATATCCTGAGATTGGTGAAGGCTCAGGAGCTAAAAATTTTAGAGGCTAAAGATAAACCATTGATGTACACTATATCCAAAATTCATCCTCCAATTCACTGTATTCGGGAATATATGATCCCTCAAGTTAGGGTTCCAGCCTCTTCCGGAATTCAACCCTAAACAGGACACCTCGGGAGAATTGCTATATCTTGGGCTACAGAGGTCCAAAATAAATTCCTAAATATGTTCAAAAATTACTACAAAATGTAATTTCTATGGTTTTATATTTAGACTTAGAAGATGAGCCATTGACACATGGCATTCCATACCACTTCACTGTTATGAATAGTCCTGTAACAGGTAACCTTGGGAAAATGATCATAAGTCCCAATTGGTGAAACCAATTCTGATGAATCCTATGGTTTTGGAATAGGGACATGCAAGGATACCTCAGTATGAAGTTTCAGACATAGCAGAGCAGTAATTTCAGAGATACCGCAGAAACAACAACAAGCATTTCTATAGGAGAAATTGGAAAACTAGGGCTTCCTATTCCGGGACCTTCCCTCCATTGTTTTCAGAAAAGGAGTACATTGGAAAGCTCACCTTGAAGTGATATATATTTCTATCCAATCAGATCTGAAATATTCAAAGTTTTTAAAATTAGGTTTTCTCTAAAAAACCCTAGATCAGCTAGCTCCGAAACTAGGACGGACACCTCAAATCGGTAAGATCTAATATTTTGCTATTTTCATTTGAGGTTCTCATTTCAATGTGATCTATCACACAGCTTCATGATAATATTGGTGAAGTTGAAAAATTCCAAGCATGGAAGCATATGATCTCCCTAAAGAAAATGAATTAGACACCTACACAAGTAGAGAGGTTCCAGTTCTAGAGGGAGATGAGGCTCAAAGCCTTACACAAGAAATTTTTGGTCAAGGCCAAGAAGATCACTGTTGATTCAATCATGGATCACCTTATACCACAAGTTTCTTCCCTAAAGACACCGAAAGATATGTTTGATTTCTTGATCAATATATTTGAAGGGAAGAACATAAATCAGAAGATGGCTTCGAGAAAACACTTGAAGAATGTGAAGATTCAGAATGAAGAACAACTTGAAACGGTAGAAGAAGAAGTGGAGAATGCAAAAGTGTATAACCACCTTGAATGGTTTCCCAGGATCACGGGATTCATTCATGTGAGGAATTTGTGCCAGAAGGAAGTGATCACTTTCAGCAAGAGCACACATAGGAATAAGAAGCTCAACTCATAGTGAGAGATGTGAATATTAAGCTCTCACCATCCAAAGAAGATCCCTCAAGAGATGAGGAATATGAAGAACTCAATTCTTGAAGAACCTCTTATCCATATTGAGCATTTGGATAACAAATGATGAAGTCATGAATGAAGAAGATGATGAAGCAAAAGGATCAAGAAGGAGTCTACCCATGAAACAAATAAAGATAAGTATTCAATTGTCATTTCTTGATATTGTTTTGTTATGCATTTGTTTATATTCAATTGATATATTACGCATGATAGAATGTTTTCATTAATGACAGTATACTAATAATATGCATGTGATGGGTAAGTAGCTCATGGTGCTATACAACTCTCCATTACTACTTATCTAGAATGAAACCTATTTGTTGACATATTGGATTAGTGCACAATATCAATGTTGTCCTGGTAGACATGGAAGGCATCTAGAAAGTTTCCGTGAGATATGGATGGATGTTGTATTGGCTAAAGTAGTTGCATGCTCATGTATTTATGAATTAGAATTTTCCATTATGAATATGCCTTATGAAATGTTTCTAATCATAAAAATGAATTTGACTTGTAGGAAAGATCGCATACATAATCGCCTACAAGCAAAGAAGGATAAGAATTGTTCCAAAGAACAAGTGACGACAATTCAAGATGAAGAATAAATATGATGAATGCAGTGAGATCATTAATAAAGAACCTTCTAGAAATGAAGAAGTAACCAAGAAGAAAGAGAATACCAGTTAAAAAAGAATGATGTCTAGGATACAATATCGAGACCTAAAGAGAAGGTCATAGTTCCATCATGTAGTAGATGGAAACATCATGGGATAACACATACATAATGAGCTTGATGAATATCTGAACCTATGCTACAAGGTTGATAGAGGATGACAAGCTCACAGATGGGTGTGAGAAGAAATTTTGAAAAATTTCAAGTTAGAGGATCTTGGTATCCAGTGATCCTAGATGGATACTACTTTTCACTCCACTACAGAATGTTTCAGTGCATAGAGAACAAAAGACAGAGGGATAATGATGCTCTGCTTTAGAGGGAGTGACTGTAGAAGATCCTGAGGTTCGACATGATACGACAGGATGGACAGATTACTAATGACTCTAGGCTTTACTGAGAGTAAAGTGGATTCCATCCTTTGCTTCAAGGTTGAAGGAGGAAGACCGGTGATGCTCCTATTATGTGTCAATGCAATATTTTCTAGGAATGGAAGTGTGGACTAGGGAAGTATGCAGTAGATATCCTGAAGAGGTTTAGGATGATGGATTGCAAGGCAATGACCAGACCTATGGCATCGAACATGAATCTATTGAGTGTTGCTTCATCAGCGTCAGTCGATGCCATGATGTATTGTTAGATGATGTACTTGAAAAATACGAGACCAGATATTTTATCATTAGAGGAAATTCCAAATCAAAATGGGCCTCCTAAAATGAACTAATAAAAAATAGTTAAAATAATAAAATAATATTTATTAATTTTGGAGGAAGAAAAGAGAAAAAACTACTTTTTTGTTTGTATTTTTGATATATCTCCCTGTGTTTTTACTCAAATTTCAATCGGGAGAGCTCATTGGATGCAGAATTAAATTCCGCATCCAACGAGTACCCACTCGGCATACTTTTGATGGACCCCGCTACCCTAAAAACAAGAAATACCTAAAAAAATTGAATGGTGATGTCATCATTCCGTTTTTCAGGTGTTTCTTTTTTTTGGGGTAGCGGGGTCCATCAAAAGTATGCCGAGTGGGTACTCGTTGGATGCGAAATTTAATTCCACTTCCAACGAGCTCTCCCGATCGAAATTTGAGTAAAAACACAAGGAGATATGTCAAAAATACAAACAAAAAAGTAGTTTTTTATATGATAGCTATCCCCAAATTTATATTAAAAAAGTGTTTAAGACCTATACGGTATTTCAAATTTAAAGAAATTTCATTGGCTAACACATGATGACATGGAATTTGAATAAAAGTTAAAAGGCCCATTTTGAGTTGAAATTTCCTCTAATGTTGCTATGAACACATTGAGACATGTTCACCGGATGATTGCAAAACATGCAGTGAGGTACCTGAAGGGTACATTTGATTATGGGCTCAAGTATGAGGCAAATAAAAATATTATGTGGATTTGTATTAGGCAGGAAATGCCATTGATAGGAAGATCACTTTGAGGTGATACTTCAGTATGGGATCAAGTGTGATCTCTTGGTTTGGCAGGATGGAGTCCTGCATGGAATTGAGTACAACTGAGGAAAAATATGTTGCCACTTGATATTTTGGAGGTAGTATGTTTATTTTGAAAACTACTATTTGATTTGGTTGATCTGAATTGCATTTTTTTGTATGATGCAGAGAGGAGAAGTGATCCAGATCAAGATCTCTTGATAGAAGGATTTATACTGACGAGACAGGTCGCCCTTGGATGTAATCGGTCCTGGTGAAGCTCACAAGTAATCATTGGACATAATCATCCCTAGTGTGATTCTATGTTAGAAATGGCCAAAGTGAAGTTTGAGTACTTTAGGGAGAAGCTTAATGTTCTTGAGATCGAGGCTCCCTCCAAGGGGAAATGATGAGATTGAGAGCCATTCTGACATGGGAGATGATTAAGTTCCTTCCATGGTCAGATGTATGGGTTGAGACATTCTGTCATGGTGAGAGGATTTAGGTTCCTTCCATGTAAGATATGAGTGCTGAGCCATTCTGATACGGTTGTAGGATTGGTTCCTACATGATTAGATATAAGGGCTATTGCCATTCTGGGAATGGAGATGCCTGGTCAGTTACCAGGAAAATGTATTCTAGGACTGAGAAGCCATTTTGATGTGAGAGATGGATGTGTTCCCACTTGATCAGATGTAAGGGATGAACCATTTTGTCATGGCTAAAGGATTAAGCTCTTCCCATGTCAGGTGTGAGTGCTGTCCATTTTGATGAGTAGGTTAGATGTAAGGGCAACTACCATTCTCTGGGAGAATGGAGCAACCTGGTCAGTTACCAGGTAGCTTAGTCTGGGACTAGGGGACATTCTGATGTGATGGTAGCATTAGTTCCTTCATGATCAGATGTGAGTGCATGCCTTTTCAATGCGATGTGTTTACACATGGTCAAATGTAAGTGCAGAGCCTTTCTGACAGGATGAGGTCAGATATAAGTGCTAAGCCATTCTGGCACAATGTGTTTACACATGGTCAGATGTGAGTGCTGTGCCTTTCTGACAAGATAGGGTTGCATGTAAGTGTAGATCCTTTCCGATGCGATGTGCTTGCACATGATCGGATCTAAGTGTTAAGCCATTCTGGTGTGATGTGTTTACACATGGTCAGATGTGAGTGTTGGTCCTTTCTAACAAGATGAGGTCAGATGTGAGTGTTGGGCGTGCCTTTATGACAAGATGAGGTCAGATGTAAGAGCTGGGTGGGCCATTCTAACTTAAGTGTCAAATATAAGTGCTAATGAATACCTACATAAAGGGTAGGCCTACAGGATTGACTCTATAGAACTTCCTGTGACGAGAGGAATAAAGAAGATAGCACCATTTGATTGAGATAGCATAAGCAGTAATGATGATGATGACTTAGTGATTATCCAACTTCGATGATGATATAGATCAAGTGATGATCCAGACTTGATGATTATTTAGTAGTGATGATCCTGATCAAGTGATGATCTAGACTTGATGATGATCCAGCAGTGATGATCCCAATTAAGTGATGATGATCTAGTAGTGATGATCCAGATCAAGTGATGATCTAGACTAGATGATGATCTAGCAGTGATGATCCAGATCAAGTGATGTTATAGAATTGATGATGATCCAGCAATGACGATCCAGATCAAGTGATGATCCAGATCTAGATGAAGATGACTTGAAGATGAAGATAACCTGAAGATGAAGATGACTTGAGGATGAAGATAACTTGAAGATGAAGATTACTTGAAGATGAATATGGCCTAAATATCAAGATGAATTGAAGATGACGAGAACTCGATGATGATCCAGATGATACAAAGAAGAATACTTGTGCTAATAAATTATGTCGAGAGAATACCTTCCTAGTTAAGAGGGAGTGTTGATGTAATTGTAACTTCAGAATGTATTCATCCATATATCTTACGTATTGTACCCCGATTTTTATTCTGGGATATGTCTATAATGTACTTGATTCATGTCATGCCCCAATTTTCCAATTAGGAAGTTTCTATAATGTAAAATTCAGGTCAATTCATTGTGGGTAACCCTCCTATTGGTCAAGGGTTAAAGTCCCCACAATTAAGGGGCACTAGGGTTATTAGACTATCCTAGCGAATTCGACCCTAGGCGAGTCATTGTAAGTCAAGGCAATAGTCCCCACCATCTAAATCAAGGTTAACGCTCCTTGTTGAGCAGAGGGAAAAGTCCCCACAAGTTGTGGGGCACTAGGGTTATTAGACACTCCTAGAGATGCCGTCTCTAGTAAGTAATTGTTAAGTGTGGCTAACATGTTGGAGTGTGCTTCAAGTGAATGAAAGAATATAAATAGAGAAAGAGCCTCTCTATTTATCACACATACACTCACTCATTGGGGCACATGAGTGAGAGAGGAGAAGCTCTCTTAGTGTGTGAGAGAGAGACAGAAGCTATGGAAATCATCTTTATGTTTTCGATTTTTATTGCTGCCATTGGTGCTCATTCTATCTTTGAGGAAGTTACGAGGTTTTCTCCTTTATGGTTTCCCCAAGGAAAATTATTTGTGTCTCTCATATATTCTGTTATATTGTTGTGTATGTTATTCTTTCAGTTAAAGATCATAAGATCATAATGCTAGCTTAGAATGATAAAAATATAACAGTCAAAATTTTGTCAGCTGATCTTTGAACACAGGTAGCAACGCCTTGGCCCAGTAGAATACCATGGGTGCCATGGCATCCAGGGAATATAGCATATGTTCCCAGATGCTTGGTGGGGCCCTTAGCTCCCTGCTATCCTCTGCATAGTAAATAGGACGATCCAAAGAGGTAGATCCCTCACAGCCTTTATAGGGATATTATTACTTAACATATTTGTTCTTGGAAAGCAGTGGTGAACAATAAGATCTTGTGTAGTAATATCCCCTCCTCAGGAACCAATCAGAGAAATAGGTTCTCCTCACCTAGACTACCCTATCAGGAAATAAATATCCTCCACCTCCACAGTCACAATATGGGGTCCCACCTCAAAATACTGTTGTTTTGGATTGCACATTTGTAGGATGTACTACAGTAATCATGCATTTGAAAGCATGCTAGGAGCGCAAAAGAATTTTAAGAGTCCATAGCCTCGTAAAGAAGCTATGCAACCCACATCTCTTGCGGCATGGGCATTGTCATTATCATATTGTCTCTCCTTCCAGATCACCATTTTTTACCAAATGACCTATCAAAAATCATTAATGAGCCATTTAGAAACATATTCAACCATTGAAATTGCTCAAAACTTTTTATTTTGACCATGGCTTGTGTTTTTAGGGCATCACAACTGACACCGCACTTGTATCCTTAGAACAGAGTGGTGCCACCACCTAAACAACCCTGAAAAAGCATGGTTATTATCAAGCACCACTCTTCACATGAAGGCCAGAAGTGGTACTCGACATGAATTTTTTAGGCTTTCCCTTAAGGCCCCAAAACTAACCAAAAATGAAAAATGGAAACCATGCAAATGAAGAGAGGGATTCTATTCTTACATGGATCTGACGGCTCGAAAAATTGACAGGTGATGGCCCTGTAATCTTCAACTGAAATATGCACTCCAATTCTCCCAAAATGCTCTCCAAGATTTGGTAAATGGTAAATGAGTTGGTTTTTTACTATTTACTTTGGTTTTTATAAAGGATTTTTAGGGTTTTATATTATTTTTAATGTTTTTTAAATATTTTTCATTAAAATACCCTTTCTATAATTTATAAAAGTCAATTTGAAATGTTCTTAGGAGACTAATGGCCTTTTTAAAAGTTTTGCAGGGATAAAAATGAACAGTATTGTCTATGGGGAAGTTTATTTTTGACTTTTTCATACTTTTGAAAAACAGAAAAGGTCCTTGAGCGTTTATTTCGACACTTTGATTATGCTCCCTAAACCTAGTATCAAAGTCCTGAGTCTTTTTTTATTCTTTGCGGTTTCATAAAAACCCTTCATCGTGAAAAGAAACCTAATGGAGTCTTCTTTAAACTCTTTTTTGACTCCCTAAATGTGAAAATATTGTCGAGAGAACTTGTCTTCTTCATGCTTGTAAAAGTACTTGAAGAGTTGTCTTTCCGATGGTAGTTTATCTCTTTTTCAGTTCAGATTGAATAGTTACAAAAAAGGACCCTTTGGAGTCTTCTTCTATTTTCATTTAGACTCTCTAAATATAAACGATACCGAGTTAACTTTCATTGGGCTTGTTAAATCAAACACTGAGAGACCCTCTTTTGGAAACAAACCCCTCCTTTCTCAGGTTCCTGAAAAATATGAGAATGGAATTGTCTTTGGATGAGCTACAATGAGTGTTTCTTACCTTCTTTGAACTAATAAAACAAAAAGAGGAACTTATCAATCATGATGGGGAAATTAAGGGAAGGAAATCAATTCATTTCACAAATAAACTGGTAGTTCAGATTCACTTTTGAACATGGCACTTGCCTGCATTTTGTTCAGTTAATTGGGTAATCATCTTGTCTCCGAGTTGATCCACTTTCATGAGTCATGTCACTCCTTTGATTCTTCCAAATATTGCATTGTCCATTGTCGCATTGTTCTCCTTCTCAAGTCAATGATTCCAAGTCTTTTTTCATGCCTCCTGATGTTCAAAGGGAAGTTGAAATTTTACCTCTACATTCAAAACAAATTTTGAGTCATTCCTATGGTTACATCATCTACAACATTTCAAAACTTTGTTCCAAGCTTCATGTCATCGATGTGGGATTCATCATGGCCCTCCTTCGACGAGACTATTCTTGTCAACATCAGCTCATCATCTGGGAATTAATTTTAGAAACAAATTTAGTACTATTGAAATATAGGATTTCACACCATTCAAACATACTTTACACGCTCATACACAACCATCAAAGATAAGTACTTTGGGAAGGGAAATCCAATCCAACTTTGTATTCATATTTGATGCTTATTTATACATTATGAGATATTTTGGGGCGGTTGTACCCGCTCCAACTACTCATTTGTTAATATCCATTTATCCTTTAAACTATATAATTACATGATGACATTTAGGAGGTAAGTGCCCCCCTCTACATCTTCCCCACAATCAAAACATTTCTTCATCCCAAATAGAACAAAGAAATATGCATCAACATCCCGGGTCTCTGCTACTGTTGAAGTAGTCCTCACTATGCATCAACCATGCATACCAGTTTGCATAGGTCACTCAACCGCAATACCATTGGAAAACACACGTGTACAAGGTTCTACTCTGACTGGTTACTCTTCGGCCTCCATCTTCCATATGACAATAGTCCATCGAAGTCTCATCCTCTCATAATGCCAGGAAGCCATCTTCTTCCGTAATGAGGTATTTTGGTTTAGAGCCTCATCGTGGCTCATCTGATTGGCATCTCCATCGGTTCAGGCATGCGAGGCCTTTTGGCTCTTTGACTTTCTATGCCATTTCTATGTATTTTGGCTTTCCGAGGTCACAACCTAGGAACAGTTTTCGCATTTTGATAATGAGGGGTACATTGTCATCATGTCTCATTGGAGCTTTGCTTTGTAGGTGAATGATATTTTCTTGAATTCCATCATTGTCATCTTCTTCTGTCATGAGAGTTTGAATTTCCTACAAAATTGTATGTTTCCTAATCATGTGCATGCTCTTGGTCATGATCAACTACTTTGGAATGACTCATAATTATCTTATAATAGTCAAATAGATACTGAATTCATTACATAAGTGAGGAGATCATCTACCTTTAAGAAATACCCACGTTTAACCTCCTCATTAAATTCAACTCACAATGGTTGGCAAGAGACTAACTTAATTTACATATATTGGAGGGGATTGCCTACCTCTATCGAGAGTCACGTTTAACCCCCTCTAACTCAACTAATATATCGACCATAATATGATGACTCTACATTTGCTTACCAGGTCAATGACTTTATCATCGACCATAGTTTAATATTACATATGAGTTTACTTTGAAAACATGAATATTTGTCCAAGACTGCAATATTGACCAAACTGAAGACAGGACCAACCCGACATGATTTTCATTTTACACAGTTGACAATTAGCCGATCTGGACTAGAATGGACATCAACCAATTGACCAAATTTTATAGACTCAACCATTTGATAGCCTCGAAAGATATATCATCGCCTATATTTCTACATCATATTTATTAAACAATCAACACTCGACCTGGTTCATATATGTTCAATTTTTATGACTCAAAAACACCATATATAATTTTAAATGGCTCATACTTATAATGAAAAGTGCCAAAATAAACAAGTCGAGAGTACATAACCATATTTGATAAATGATCTCTGGTCGGCTAGTTCAGGTTGTTGAGGATGCTCTGGTTGATGGTGATTGGTCGACTATAGCATTGTCACATAGGTGAGTCTTTGTTGAAAAGGGTGGTTGGGTCGATCACCAAGTGTGCTAGTCAGTGGCTAGTCGACGACTGCATACATCAAGCACTTGATTGTCTATTCAATCAACAATATTTTGCTACTCTGGCGTCCAATAGTCAATGAGTATAATGGCAGTTGGTTGTGTTGTACAGGTGCAAACAAACCAATCGTATTCATTTGTAGCAGCATGGTATCAAATTATACATGGTCGATTGTCTTCATGGGCCGATCATTGCATTTTGATTGCTAATATCATCAGGATTCAAAGCCACCTTCTCAATCGACTGAGCAGATGGTCATCATCTCTTCTACCGTGTCACCAATATTCTAGTCAGTGGCCTCTAGGTATCATGTGGTTTTACCAGGAATATATAATGGAGCATTCATACTTGATTAATTTACACACTAGCTGCCATCCAAAAACTTCTTAGTTGACCATAGTAATCGATAGATAAACTTAATTAATTGTAGGTAGTTGATGGAAGCGATGAACATAACTGGCATTCAGGGAGAAGCGCGTAATAGATTTTAGTCGGCCCAGTCTTCAAGATTCAACAAAGGCTAGTTTTGTTCAACTCTCCTTAGATAGTTGGCTCTCTTTTTCTGTGCTATATAATGGGGAGATTGGTTTCTTATCAGAATTTACCAAACTTATTCGTGTCGATTATTATGTTCAAGAAATTGAATTGCTGCTCAAACATTTGCACATGACAATGCTGGTCGACAGACTGATTGTCTAGATGATCAATAGAATTTCTTTCCAACATACTAAAGAAATATCAAGTGGACACACTCTGAAGTCGACTACATGCAGCTTCATCATTTCATTTGGATTTTGGCTCTTCATCTACGAGGATTGGTCGACTGGATTCCATGGCTAGCGGTAGATATGATGAAACTTCCAAAATTATTTTCCTCCTCATCAATTACAGCTTGAAGTCGCGCCCAAAGAGGATCCTCCATAGTTTTATTTGACCATTCCTTTGATCTTGGAATAGTCGGTTTCTTCATAATGATGAATTTGACCACAATAATATCGGTAGGCATAGAAATAATATTGCTACATATTATGTCGAATACACTCTCAAGATTCCACAAGCATGGGCATGCTTACTAGCAATTTTGTTTTTCTTAGATCCAAGAACCCATGAGAATCGTTAAGATTTTCTTTGTAGGTTTTCTTCACATCCTCACAATCCCCTTCAGCTTCGAACCAGCTTCCATGCACTGCTGCTGTCACCCATACTGCATGAAAGAGGCAATTGCGCCAGATGTTGAAAGCCAGGATTTCACACCATTCAAGCATACTTTACGTGCTCATACACAACCATCAAATATAAGTACTTTGGGAAGGGATTTCCAATCCACCTTTGTATTCATATTTGATGCTTATTTATACATTATGAGATAGGTTGGGGCGGTTGTACCTGCTCGAACTACTCATTTGTTGATATCCATTTATCCTTTAAACTATATAATTACATGATGACATTTAGGAGGTAAGTGGCCCCCTATACAAGTACCTTGAGATATGTATACCTTAACGACATATTCTCTCAACATAGGATCACATCATTGGACTTTGATCGATAGACTCAACTGAGTGTTCGACATCAAATCATCTAGTCACACTCAAGATATTGTAAAAGGGTATTGTTGATGCCTAGAAATTTGTAGGTAACAACAGTTAGGGATTCTCCCTAGTAAATGTTCCCAACTAGCCCATTACTGTTTGGTATGGGGAACCCATTCAGTTTACGGTCTAGCTACCATAGTTCAAGTAACAAAAATAAAAGGTTTTACTAGTTACAGCCCAGTCCACCATGTATATTTTAGTTTTTTGAATTTAGGTATGATATGCAAGTTCCTATCTAAGAATGTAGACTGATAGAGAATACGAGGAGTAGTCACAATGGGATTCCTAGGTTCTTACCTCGTGTCTTAACACACTCGCATCTAAATCACACATAGCAAGAAACTAAAACTAACTTTTTAACCTATCCCTAGCGAGCAAGATTATCATTTATCGACGAGTAATGTATTTATGCACATGCATTAAGAAAAATCATAGATAGTTGTTACTTAATTCAAAACACATGAACATCAATAGATATATGAACAACAAGATAGCTCATTGTTTATGAAAAGCCTTCATTACTCATAGTGGAAATTTCATAGAATAAACTAGAGCGCATTCATAACAAGAACATAGGTTCAAAGAGTTTGAACGATCTCAGAGTTAATGGACAATAGCTGAAAATGAAATAGTTCACATTCAACAAATCCATAGCACAGCATTTGAAATCTTCCACCAAGCTTTCTCCAACAAGAAACTTGTAATTCTTATTGCAAAAGGAAATAGTTCTTCTTACAACATAATCTCACAAATATATCAGGGAAAAAGTCCTTATCCGCTACCTAACTCTCCTATACTTATACTACAAGAAAAACTCTTGGGCTGCCCCTCGGTGACCTTTGGGATCCCCCCAACCATTCAAAAACACCCTTTTTGTCTCTTTGTGAGTTCTCATTATTTATACAATATGTTACATTTCAGATTAATTCTTTAGAGCACTTTATAAAAAGGGACCAGCTTGGTAACTAACAAACTTTTCCCAATCCTGGGCCTCTACTGCTATTGATTATGCTCAGTAATATGTTGGTCTTTTGCGATCCTATTGATTTCAAACCTTCACTTTCTCCTTCCCTTTCTATCTCTGTTTCTTTATGCTTCAGCTTCTTCTTTCCTTGATGCCTTGTCCTTTAGCCATGTCTTCTTGGCAGCAATCATCCTGTCATGAACATATCATATTTTTAGACCATTTATCATTTAACAAAGTAACACAAACTGTATCAATACATGCATTCTGTAAAATGAACTATAAACAATATTAATGCATGAAAAGATAAGGCAAAGGAAATGCTGCAAACTTGGTCTGAAATATGCTAAATCCATTGTCCAAACTAAAAACACAAGCCCGATAAAACAGGCTCCCTGTCTCAATCCAGACCGCATTTGGACCAATTCAAAATCCTCTGATGAAAGCATGAACCATAACAATGTAATTTCCCATCCAAAACCTAAACTGTGCTCTTCACCTCAAAGAAAAAGCTAGAGTCGTCCAAAACTCAAGGAGAAACTCCGCCATCCCAAAAAATAGAGTAAAAGCACACAAAAAATGGTGGGAAAAACCCTCATTGGCAGGAAAATACTAAGTATCAGTAGGACAAACTCTTCATCGGCGAAAGGAACAACTGTATGTTGGACGGTCAGTTCACTAAGCCACTGCAACGGTGGAAGTCATACAGACTAAGGGTTTCGCAGTAAAATAAAATGTCGACAAAATAAAACACTAAAAATTGTCATACAGGCATTGGAGATCGGAGGGACTAATTTTAATGCGTCGACACGATAGTCTTCTAGAAATCCACAATGACACAAAACAATCAGACTACGGCTTCCGCAATCAAATGAAAACTTCGGCAATCAAAAAATTTGGGTAATATGAATCGATGACCAAAGGTTCAATGCTGCTTCCGTGTCGGCAATGCAAAGGACTAGCCCCCTGATCGATAGTCAAAACCATTCCAATAGCGAAAAAAAAACCTCGCAAAGTAAAAAAGTTGATCAATGAAACCAAGGAATCGGCGAAAGTAAAAACTATCCATCGGTCCATTCTCTATTTTTCCTCCGAAACGACGGTGTTATAGAAGGCTAATTCTCCGACCGTGATAAAATAAAATCACTGATAGTACGAAAACAAATGAGATATCAGTGCATTGGTGAAAATAAGAACTATCCATCGGGTCGTTCCTTGCTTACCCTCTGCAACAGCGACTGCATAGAGAACTACCGCCCTGACTGAATCTTCAACAAAACTCTGACAACGATAAAATAAAACCATTTACAAATCAAAACTTAAAGTTCCAAAGTCAAAAGCATTAGCTAGACAAAGCCATTTTTAGATCATTCAATTTCAAAAATGAAAGAGAACATTTTTTCTCAAATCAAACTCAAAAATTCAAAATTGTAGCAGAGGAACAACAGAGTTCAGCAATCCAAAACAAATCCATGCAAGATTAAATCAAAAGGAGGGTCCAAAATTTTTCAAAATTTTTGGAAAAACGTTGCAGCTTCAACAATTGGTGACTACTTGGTGAACACAGATCTCTGGACAACTTCTTCTTTGAGCAATAGAATTTTTTGACAATAAAACCAACATGTTGAATTCTTCTAGATGTCTGATTTCAAAAATGGCAAATGTATGTACTTTTAATCATTGATGATAGTCCAATTTAGGAAAATGGAAACCAATATTTCAAAGTCAAGATAACTCTTTTGAGGCTAGGAATATGAGTTTCATTTTTTACCTCTGTCTTCGGGTAGCTTCCAGCTTGGACATCACAGGATTGTAACATATGGTAAACAGAAATATTCATTTTTTCCTCATTCCCATGAAATTTTTCACTTTTTGTGCTTTTGAACTTTTGTTCTTTTTGAGTCCTTCTACATTCCTTTCTTTCTAAATTTTTTATTCAGGCTCCTCTATCCATAGTGTCCTTTTATGTGAGAGATTTATTTAATTTTCAGCTCACGGATGGAGAAGAACTTTGGAAATTTTGTACTCATATGGTTTAGTACTTTGTTTTGATACACATTCCTTTCTTAGGAGATTTTTTACTCTTATTTTCCTTTTTGGCTTTCAATTCTTGGAATGGGATCATTTATATATAATATACTGTTACCCTGCTTCCTCTCCAGCGGTCCTTGCTATCACCCCCTCAGACATTTTTAAATGTGAGATGGATGGAGCCTCAAAATAGTATTCCAAACTTTTTGATCCTGAGTTATTTTACAAGGATTAAATAGGACTTCAATGTGTTCATAGCCATTCAGGAAAATTGCTAAACTGGAAGAAATTATTTCAGATAAATCAATAGTACACAGTCTTATAGTCAAGGATTTTCATTAACCAAAATTCTGATGCTCTCCATGCAACCAAAAGTTTGCTTCTTTATTGAAATCAATCAAAATCTAACTAAAACAAACAGAAATAAAATAAATAAATAAAAAAACAACCCAATTTATTTATGTACACCGCAAAAACAAAAAATCAGGAAAAATAAGGTTTGAGAACTAAAGCATTAACTGGTAAGTTCTCTTCCCACCCCTGTAAATCTCACAACTTGTAGGTTGAGGGGCCAAGCTTTGCTGCAATCTGAAAAGGGCCTACCCATAACTGTTGAAACATCATGTGTTTCCCCTTTTCATCATGCGGGTGATCCCACTTAAGAACCAGATCTCCCACTTCAAATTCCTTTTTTCCAGCTTTATGTTTATCAAACCACCGTTTCACTACTTCCTGTTGATGCTTAAAACATTCTTTGGCTCTTTCCCTAGACTTTTTTGCCTTCAAGAGATTATAGATTCTAATATGTAGGATTTCGTTATCTATGCTTCTAGACTCTTGAGCTATTATGGAAGATGGTAGCATAATGTTAGGAGGAAGAATAGCTTCTTTTCCATAAACGAGGGTATATGGTGACACACCTAAGAAATTATTGGGAGTGACCCTATCAACCCAAAGAGCATTCAATAATGCTAAATTACAAGATCCTAATGAGATTCTTGTTTGTAGATTCTGCCAAACCATTTCCTTGTGGTTAATAGTTCACAGAATAATGCAACTTGATTCCTCTTTCATGAGCAAATGCAGTTAATCTAATAGAAGAAAAATAAGTAGCATTATAAAAAACTAGGGAAATTGGAACCCCAAACCTAGTCATAATATGATCTTGCAAGAAATCCATGACCGCATATTCATTCACTTTACGTAACAGAATGGCCTTGACCCATGTAGTGAAGTAGTTAGTTGCCATCAAAATGTATTTTTGTTGCAAGGAAAAATTTGGTTTTATCTCTCCAATGATATTAATCCTCCATTGCTCGAATGGTTCTGTTATCATCACAGGCTTCAATGGTCCTGCTACTTTGGCTTGTCTTCCCCCACACATCAGGAAGATATCACACTTTCTAACATGGGAATGCGCATCCTTGGATAGTGTGGGCCAATAGTATCTGACTCTGAGAATCTTATGGGCTGTCATATCTCCAAAAAAATGACCTCCAGTAGGCCCATCGTGTAACTCTGCTATGACCTTCTTCGCATCTTCTTTATCTAATCATCTAAGAAGAACTCCATCATAATTTTTTTTGAATAATATTCCGTCAATGATCCAATATGAAGTTGATTTAATGTGCAATGCTCTTCATTGTTTGAAATTGCAATGTTCTGGCAACAATCCCTCCTGAAGGTAGTGAACAATCTCTCGGTACCAGGACTCTGGAGCTGTGAAAAGAGGACATATATCCATCATATGTAACTCAGCTTCATTATCCCAATTGTTTTCTTCATTGTTTTTACCTTTAGCCATTAGTTTTCATAGTCCTTTCCCTTTAAGTATGGATGCTAGTTTGAATTTTAGGTCATATTCTTGTAAAGTTTTTACCCAGTTGCCTCTTCTTTCTCCTAATTCTTTTTGTACGAAAAGAGACCTTACAACTGGGTGTGGAACTATTACCTTCCTCTTGTTCTGAAGTATGTACGGCCTGAATTGTTTTGCCTCTTTGAAAACTAAATAATCTTGTTTATCAACAGTTGGGTAATTCAATTCAGCTCCCTGCAGACCAATGCTCATAAATGATATGGGATACTCATCTCCCCCATCTTCCTTCTGTGTAAGCACCGCTGCTAATGAATCGTCAGATGCGAAAGTGTACAAAATAAAAGCCTTTTCAAAATTTGGACTTTTGAGAGATGGTGCATGAGAAATATATGTCTTTATTTTATAGAATGCATTCTTCTCTACATTAGTCCACTTGAATTGTACACTTTGTTTCACCATTTGCTACAAAGGTTTAACAATTTGAGCGAAATCTGGTCCAAACCTTCACACAAAATTACTTGTCCCCATGAATGATTGCATTCATTTTTTGTTATGGGGTAAAGGGATATGTGCTATGGCCTTGATCCTTTTTGGGTCTATGGAGATCCCTTTTTTAGAAACAACATGACCAAATAGCTTTCCTTCTATAACTGCAAACACACATTTCCTAGGATTCAGTGAGATCCCATATTTTCAACAATGCTCGAAAATTTGTTTTAGATGGAATGCATGTTCTTCTCTCTTATTTGAAAATATCGTGACATATATGTAAATTCAACCCAAGTGTTAGAACAATTACACTCACAACAATTGCCAATTACACATGCAAATTACTCACAAAAGGAGACTGAATATGGAGTAGAACACTAATCTGTATTGAATAAGTGTACAATAACCAACCCTGTGAAGTCATAGGCTTCCACAATAAATAATTACATGACATATTTGAATGCATGAAGATGCCATTCGAATTGATTCAAAAGCAGGCTTACTAAATCTAAGCAAATCCCCCATAGGTGCATAAAGCAGTTTCCAAAATTGTCTAGGAGTTCACGAATTGGAAAAATCAATTAGGAAAGCTAATAGGTGGTGGAAGGACAACTCATACATGCTTTTCACAGGAGAAAAGAGTGGAGGATTTTTAGGACAAAAAACAAGTTAACTTCACCTAGTCAAACTTTCCCAATTGCCTTAAAACTTAGAAGCAATAAAGCAGAAAAAGTAGACATGCGCTAGGGAGGCTAGGAATAAACCAGATTTGATTCCAACAGGTTTTCCAAGCACTCCATGACTCAAATTTAGAATGTTTTACCACTATGGATGTGTGGAGGACAATTTTCATAAGGTGGAAAATGGAAACTAGGCAAATAAGACAAAATTTGGATTAATTAATGTCTAAGGTAGCTAACTATGGGTTGATTATTCTAACACCCCCCCTTAAGCCTGACTTATGAGTAAAATATCAGAAAGTTATAGGGCCTATCAACAAGGCTTAGTCACCCTTTACATACTGCATGTCCATTTAACCAAGGAAAGAGGCAAAAACCCAGTGGGAAAAGTCCTCCCTTAAACATGGACTGTAAAACAAAACTTGGAAATCTTGTCATCAATCATGCTTCACAGGATGATCAGCAATCCCCAGTAGTGATTTGAGATTTCTTAATGTCTTCTCATAAAAATATTTGGTGAATATATCTGCTACTTGTTCTGAAGATGAACAGAAGAGTAGGTGAATGGTGCCATCATGCACAAGCTGTCTGATGTAGTGCATATGGATCTCAATGTGTTTGGTTCTCTGCTTCTGAACTGGATCATTGCAGATTTGAATGGTACTCTAATTATCATATTATATATTAGTTGAGTATTCATATTCGAATCCACACTCTCCAAGTAACCCCTGCAACCATAAACATTGAGTTGTTGCATTTACAACTCCTCTGTACTCTGCTTCTGTAGATGAGAGTGCAATGGCACTATGTTTCTTGCTTGACTAGCTGATTGGACCTTTTGCAAGCATGAACACATATCCTGATGTTGACTTTTGATCTATGCTATCACCTGCCCAATCACTATCAGTAAACCCAATCAAATCAAGATCAGATTTAACTTTGTAGAGGATCCCATGAGTCCTTGTTCCCTGAACAAAGTTAAGGATCGTTTTGGCTGCTATCCAATGGATCTCATGAGGATGATCCATGTATCTTGAAGCCACACTTTAATGCATAAGAAATATCAGGTCTAGTATGTGTAAGATACAACAAACATCCAATCAATTGCCTATACAGTGTATTCTTTACCATAGGTGAAGAATCAACTTCTTTAAGCTTCACTCCTGAAAGGAAAGGAGTCTTGCTTGGCTTGCAATCCTTCATTTTGAATTTGTTCAGAAAATCCAAGGCATACTTGGACTGATGTGATTTTATTCCTTCTTTGGTTTGAGCAATCTTGAGCCCCAAGAATTGGCTCAATAAGCCCAAATCTGTCATTGAGAAGGCATGGTTCATTGCATCCTTCAAGGAGGCAATCTCATCCTTTGAGCTTCCTGTAATGAGAAGGTCATCAACATATAAAACAATGATCATTAATGAACCATGAATCAGCTTCAAATATACATTTGGATCTGATTTGCATCGAACAAAATTCAGTGATAGCAGAAAGCTATCAATCTTGGCATACCAAGCCCTGGGGGCTTGCTTAAGCCCATACAATGACTTCTTTAGCCTGCGCACAAGAGATGGGTTAGTAGCAAATCATTTAGGCTGCTGCATGTATATCTCTTCAGTGATATCTCCATTTAGGAAAGCACACTTCACATCCATGTGATGTACTTCCCATTGATTTGAAGTTGCAATGGCTAAGGCTAGCCTGATGGAGTCCATCTTTGCCACTGGTGCAAAGGTCTCATTGTAGTCTATGCCATGAACCTGTGAGTAGCCCTTGGATACCAATCTAGCCTTGTACTTTAGAGGTGAACCATCAGCAGCAAATTTGGTTTTGTACACCCACTTACACTGAACTAGCTTCCTCCCTGGGGGAAGATCAACCAGCTCGCAAGTGTTGCTCTTCTGGAGTGAGCTGAACTCTTTCTTCATGGCTGATTTTAATATTGGATCATTTGCTGCATATTCATATTCCTGTGGATCTTATTCAACCATCATATAGAATTTCTCTGCAAACATAGGATCTTTCATGCACACAGCACTCTCAAGCTGAGATCTAGTCCTCCTATGATCATTATGATTTCCTTCTACTTCTCCAGTTGCGTGAATGGTATTGGATTCCCATTTTGGTATTGTAGGAATGTCAGGATATGCAATAAAATAATGATTATTAGACATATCAGAATCATCATGTTCAACTATCTCTTCACTTACATTCAGAGGTTCTGGTGGTGAAGAGGATTCTCCAACTTCCACTGCTGCTAAGGGCTCTTCTTGAAACTGAACACACCTTTCAATGAAGACTTTGTTTGTGCTAAAATTGATCAGATTTTACCATTTTGAATCTTTATAGTACCCAACAAATAGAAACTCTTGGATTTGGGGCTGCAAATCCTTCCTCTTTTCTGTTGGAATTCTAACCCAAGCCCTTGAGCCAAAAATCCTGAAATGGGTCACATCTGGCTTGTGCCCACTCCATGCTTCGAAAGGATTCATACCTTCAAGATGTTTATGAGGAACCCTATTTTGGATATAGGCTGCACAGTTTATAGCTTCACCCCAGTACTTTGGTGGAAAATTCTTATCCTCCATCATGCATGTTTCCATCTCTTTCAATGATCTGTTCTTCCTCTCAGCAACACCATTATGCTGTGGTGTGTAAGGGATATAATGCTGCATCTGAATACCTGCATCTAAACAATATTGAATAAACTCAGACTTGACATACTCACCACCATTTTCAGATCTAAGGACCTTCAGTTTCCTCGCAAACTGGTTTTCAACCAAAGCCTTAAAGACTTTGAAGAGGCCAAAAACATCAGACTTGTGTTTCAGGAAGTAAACCCAGCAAAACCTAGAAAAGTCATCTATGAATGTCAATGCATATTTGGCCCGACTCATTGACATATGAGGAAATGGGCCAGCAACATCACTATGGATCAACTCAAGAGGTGCAGAGATTCTCTCATGACTAGCTCTCTCAAATTTATGCTCTGGGTGTTTTCCTAGGATGCAACCTTGGCAGACTCCTTTGGAAAACTTAATATTTGGTAACCCTATGACCATTTCTTTTTCACTAAGATCTGAAAGATACTTGTAATTTAGGTGGCCAAATATTTCATGCCAAATATTGCTTGCCTCATTAGCATGAATCAGAAGAGCAGAGGGGTTTGAGTAGGGTAGGAAGTCTGAGAACATGTATACCTTTGAAGTGTGATTTGCAACTCCTTTTGCAATGAATTTACCACTTGAGATCTCTATGATCTCAAATTCATCAGGGGAGAATATGACCTTATTTGGAGACCCTGTGTGGGTCATTTGATACAATGATAATAGGTTAGAGGCAAGACCTGGAACATACAACACATTGCTGAACTTACCATGGTCAAGATCAATCCTCCCTTTGCCCAAAATTTCAGTGAGAGAGTCATCTCCCAGTACTATTGGTGGACCTTTTGACATTTCAAGTGAGGTGAATGCCTCCTTGGTCGAAACCATATGTCTTGAAGCTCCAGAATCAATGATGAAACTAGGTGAGCTTGATGTGCCATAAACCAATGCATGAACTCTCTCTCTGTCTTCTGAATTCGATCCTCCTTACCTCTTCTTTGAGCTATATGGAAGGGAGATGCCATTCTTTTCCAGGAGTTGGGTCAGCATGTCTATTTGCTTCTTCATGCAGGAGCTTTCAGAATGATTTCCCTTACTGCAGTATGCGCACTTGCTCATTTCTCCTTTGTTCTTCTTCTACTAGGGGTTCTTCTTGGAACCTTGAGGCTCCTCTGGAGACTTGCTCTTGTCTCTCTTTTGCTTAGGTGGATTTTTAGATTTCTTCTTGCTTTTTGAATCCACCCTTGAATCTCCAGCAACCAGATATTGGTATTTGGATGGTTTGATGATACCCATCATCACCAATTTATCTTGTTCTTGTGTGAGAGATTCCATGAAATCTGCAAGGCTAGGCATTTTCCAGGCTCGAGCTGTCAATATTTTGGCATAGAAGGTCGAAACAAACAGTGAATAGTAAGGGCCAAGATTCGAGAGTATGGAAAAGACCAGCTGATCATCCTTCTTTTCAATCCCACATTGTTTTAGCTGCAAAACAAGTGCTTTGAACTTGGAAAAATAGAGTTCCAGGGATTCAAAGCTATTGGGACTCAGGGAGATCAATTCATTTTCAATTTCATGTCCCCTCATCTCATCTATCTTTCCAAAAATATCAATAATATTCTCCCATACTTCATTTGGTGATTTCATTCCATCAAGATTGAAAATGAGGTCTCTGGATATACTCAAACACAGGAGACCATAGGCCTCATCCCTCATGTTGTGCCATTTAATCTTCTTTGTAGCTGCATTGGGCTCTGCTTCTATTTCCATAGTCACTCTGTAGAGGCATTTTTCTCTCAATAGTATCTCCACCTCTAATTTCCATTCAAATAAGTTAAATAAAGTCAAGATTATCTTTTGAGATTGATCCATAGCTCAGAAATTGTGTCGTCAGTCAGTAGAATGCTCCCAGTCAATGATGTCAAACCTACAAAACAAATTGGAAGGAGAGAAATCGATATACAAAGGATATAATACCATGTGTAAATTGAACCCAGGTGTTAGAACAATTACACTCACAACAATTGCCAATTACACATGCAAATTACTCACAAAAGGAGACTGAATATGGAGCAGAACACTAATCTGTATTGAATAAGTGTACAATATCCAACCCTATGAAGTAATAGGCTGTCACAATAAATAATTACATGATATATTCGAATGCATGAAGATTCCATTCGAATTGAGTCAAAAGCAGGCTTACTAAATCTAAGCAAATCCCCCAGAGGTGCATAAAGCAGTTTCCAAAACTGTTTAGGAGCTCACGAATTGGAAAAATAAATTAGGCAAGCTAATAGGTGGTGGAATTAAAACTCATACATGCTTTTCATAGGAGAAAAGAGTGGAGGATGTTGAGGACAAAAAACAAGTTAACTTCACCTAGTTAAACTTTCCCAATTGCCTTAAAACTCAGAAAAAGCAGGCAATAAAGCAAAAAAAGTAGACATGCGCTAGGGAGGCTAGGAATAAAGAATATTTTATTCCAGGAGGTTTTCCAAGCGCTTCGTGACTCAAATTTGGAAATTTTGACCACTATGGATGTGTGGAGGACAACTTGCATAAGGTGGAATATGGAAACTAGGTAAATAAGACAAAAATTGGATTAACTAATGTCTAAGGTAGATAAATATGGGTTGATTATTCTAACAACATCGTCGAGATATACTATAGCACTAAGGCCAATCAGACCACATAAATCTATATCCATAGCCCTCTAGAAAGTAGCTCCAGTGTTGATGAGTCCAAATTCTGTAAGCAAAAGTTCCCCACTTTGTTCTAAATGTAGTTTTAATTATGTCCTCTTCAACTACTAATACTTGATTATAGCCATAGAATCCATCTAATATTGAAAATAATTAAGAACTCGAAATCATCTGCAATATATGTTCCATGGGTGGGACAGGATAGTTTTCTTTATTCAAAGCACAATTTAGGTTTTTGAAATCCACACATAGCCTAATTTCTCCATATTTCTTCCTTATTAGAACCAAATTTGAAAACCATTATGAGTGTCTGACTTTATATAATTTTGGCATCCAATAATTTTTTCACTTCACTCTGAATTAAAGGCTCTAGTTTTAGATGCATTTTTCTCAAACGCTATTGATAAGGCTTGACTCCAGATCTAATAGGGATGACATGTTGTATAATCTCAGTGTCATATGTTTTAATCTCTTCATACGTCTAGGAAAACACATTTTTGTATTGTTTGAAGAAACTAATGAACTTATTTCTTTCACCTGGAGAGCAACACTTTCCAAAATTTATATATATGGGTTTAACTTCAATTCCCAAATTTATTAGCTCGAATTGTAAGGATGAGATATGAGTTTTGACGTTTGCTAGCCTTCTGAATCTGTTTTCTAGATCAAACATTCTCTCTAAGGTATTGACTCCTTTAGGAATAAATTTTTTGAATTTTAATTCAGCTTGGTGTTCTTCATCATTTATTATTGCTCCTTTGAAGGTTTCATCATTCATCAAACATTCCAAGATTTGTTGATCATCATCAAAAACTCATAGATTGGTAGTCATGTCTAGAACCGAAGGCCTGAAAAGTAATTGAATAGAACATCTATTATTTGAAGGTACAAGCCTTGCAGCTGAGGTAGTTAACAAGTCAGCTACTACATTTTTTAGTCTAGGAATGGATACAATATTAAATGCATAATTTTTTTTAAGCAAATCCCACACTTCATTCTGGTAATATTTTAAATGAGGTGAAATGCAATGTATTTGATTTTGCATTTTCTTTACAATTATTTCAGAATCCCCATACACTTTCAGATTTTCTACTTTTAATTCAATTGTTTTTCTTAGTCCCTGAACTAGTGCTTCATATTTGGCTATATTATTGGTACATTCAAAATCTGATCTACATGAAAGCAAATGTTTATTTTTCTTTGTATCAATTAAGACACAACCAGCTCCTGATCCTTCCAAAGTTTTAGATCTATAAAAAAAAGTGTCCAAAAACTATCTACTTCTACTGTACTTGAATCAAAAAATACATCTGCAACTAAGTCTACTATTTTACAGCCAAATTCATCAGCCCGTGAAAATCGAAGGAGATCGGGCTATGTGTCTGGTGTACCATTGGCTTCTTCTACTTGGTAATTTCCTGGTTCAAGTTCAATAAAGTAATTTCCCAACACAGAATTCACTGGTTCATTCTTACCCTCCAACTGAGTAACATTGTGCTTCATGTGGGGATCTCTTAATACTTTATTTAATTGGGACTTCCATTATAAGGAAACCACAGATGTGACCAATCTGATGCAAAATATCCATTTAGATTTGCTGACCAATCCCGACTCAAAACAAGTCCATAAGCCTCAGGTATGTCTGCTACTACAATATCGATGAACTGACATACCTTTTCATTTGAAGATAATCAAATCAAAACATCCTCCATTTCCTTAATTACCTTAACAACTGTTCTATCTAACTAAATAACCTACCCGATAGATGGTTTGGGTTGTCCATTTATCTTCTTCCATACAGAAAGTGGCATAACATTGACTGATGCCCCTGAGTCTACTAAACAGTTGTGCACATTATGGTTGAAAATTTCAAAAGTTAGGAGAAATGGTGGGTTTTTGTATTTAGAATTACCTCCCACACTTCTTCACCAATTTCTTCTTCTTCAAGTTGGTTGTCGGTGGGAAGCTTTTCTTCTGGTACTTCAAGTGCTTTTAACAATTTTTCTTTCTGTTGAGGCACATTGCACATTTCTAATAGTGAAATATTTTCCTTATCCCTTTTTATATCTTCCACAATATTATACTCCATCTTATGTTCTTTGGGATTCTTTTTTACATTGTCAATCTTCTCTTCAACAGGCTTAACATGCATGTTGATTTTCTTTGGATTTTGACTCATAACGGTGAATTCGGGTACTCTGGGGTGCTCTTCTGCATCTTCTTTACATTCTCTGGAAGTCTCTTAATTTTCAGAAGTATCAAATTTTCTTTATTTATCAAACTCTGACTTCTTGTTGTCACATTTGTTTCTGATGTTTCGTCCTGTTTCCATGAACCTTCCTCATCTGTATCAAAGAGTGAGACACAGTCCCATAAAACTAAAACATCCTCTTCTTGTTTTTCTATGGGTTGATTATTTTTTTCTTCCTTCTCATTATCTTCTGTTAGTTTAGAGTTCAATAGTTGATTCATTACTAATGTCATTGAGTTGATCCATTGGGGAATTTTTTTTCAGAATGAGGCTATTGATGAAAGGTGCAAAAATTATCCATCCCTACCTCTGTTAAATTCATTGATGCAGCACTATGTGGAGGAGGTTTAGATTGATTGTTATCTTCTCTCCTTTTATACTAATGCTTGTATTATTTATGAGCCTCCTTTTCTTTCTCCAAATTGATCACTCTGTTGGATAGCTTTTGCATCATCTTCACCATCCCTTCAAAGTCATGTGATTTCTCATCCTTAGGCTTAGTCAGTAACAACGCTTTCTTAGCAAACATTTTTTCTCTTGACTACTCAGGATAATCTTCTATGCTCTCTTTTTCAGCTTCTGTCCTCTCAACTTCTTCATACATTTTTGACAATGCAAGTTTGATTGACATCTTGGAAAACATGGCCAATTCAGGCCCTAGAGCTGAAGTATAGTATTCATTCAAAACTTTATTAGATGGTTTATCAGTTGCAGAAAAATTCTTTAGATAAGCTGCAAACCTTTGAGTGAAACTATGCACTTTTTCCTTTCTTTCTTTCTTTAAAACACATAACCCTTTCATCAGAGCTGCATGAGTTTTTTGGAATGCATATTTACTTCTAAATATTCTTTCAAAAGTATCCCAGTCTGTGATTGAGTTTGCAGGAAGATCAAATTACCATGAGGCTGTTACTCCTTTCGGGGTATGAGGGAACAATTTGCAGACTGCATCTTCATGTTCTCTAGCCCATAGTCCTTCTATAGCCAAGTAAAATATTTGCAAATGATCATCTACCAAATTATTTTCACTTGGGTCAATCTTAGGAAACATTTTCTCAAAAGCGTGAGGTAAGTCATGCAAAGGAGGTGCTAGGTTTAATGGTGATCTAGCCCTCCAAGCAGGTGGTGGATTTGGTGGGTTAGGTGGCTGATTTGCATTTACAT
>LPNX010631272.1:1510572-1583723 GCA_001517045.1 Pseudotsuga menziesii
CGGAATATTATTTTGTGGATTTTAAAATACTATGTTATCATTGAAGAGAAGTTTTATATTAGATTGAACCGGTCTCATTAAGAGTGCGACATTCCAATCATGTATTAAAATAAATGATTGCCATTTTTTGTGAACTAGATTATTTATAAATATTGCACTCTTCAAGAAAACACGATGATTGATCTAAATTAATGGATAGCGCGCCATCAAAATTCTATTTTAGAATAATTTTATACACTTCATTCTTGCTTTACATTTTTATTATTATGTAATGAATATTTTTGAGTGCAGGTTTCAAACAATTATAACAAAACGATTCGTGGATGATAGGTCATGGGCGAAACCGACTTTCCAACTCATTATTAAAAGCGATATAGGAGGGAAGGATAAACTCAATGGATCAAACATAAACAAATTTATTTTGTTTTTTTTCATGAGATATTTGCTAACAGAATTATATAGAATCTTCACCAAGATCACTAGAATGCCACGATTACTGCCATATCGATCGAGGAGATTGTGGATTTGAAGGACAATGTACCTTGATACTACAGCATTACAAAATACAATTTTATAGAATCTAAGTCTAACAATATCGGAGAGGGAAGGTAGAAACACCAAATGCATTGTTGTTACTCATTGACTCTTGTAATTAATTACTATGCAGAAGAACGGTTAAAAAAAAATCACCAACAAAAAAGAAGGAAAACATTGAGATTATACCAGTTGTGCACAACAAAGGAATCCGATGATATTGCTTCCGGGAAAGGCACATATTTGATGGAATATGGAACGTTGAATATTTGGTGATACCAAATGGATAAACTCGCAAGAAGGTGGATTATACATCATGCAAGCAGATCACCGAAAAATTGGAGAGAATCCATGATTGTTTCCACCATAGACGCACATCAAGGCGGAGATGCTAAAGATTCACCAAGAGTTTCGCGATTCAGAGAGGAAATCATGTGTTCTCTTGTGGACCAAAATCACATAGATACTTGTCTATCAACGCACTATGCCAAAGAAATTCCAACTCCAATACTCCTCTAATTCTATTTGCATTAGGGATTCTTTCATCTTTATGATAATTTTATGTATCAGTGTACTTCTTTCAAAGATGAGCTATATTGTTATTTTTATCATTGTTTAATGTGAACGTTAATGTGCAGGTTTGTTGGAGGCAGATAATGAAGAACTTTTAAATATTTCAAATCATAGAAATAAAATATCAGTTAGGGAAAGAGCGATGCGATGTGGAATATGAAACACTTAGTGTAGAGAATATCACATGAGATGTAACAGAAATAAATAAATACACCCAGAAATAAAGGATTGTTGAAGAGATTACAAGCATGATGGACATTAAAGCGGAGATTGAAGATTCAATGCCGAAAGGAAGGTATTAAGCAAGATTTCATTGCTTATAAATGGAGATCATATCAACTGCGCAAAGGGGGTCAGGTCTCTGTAGAGTGCAGAGAGAAGTTTTATTCTCTGAAATTCTATTTCTATTGGTGAGACTTTGATATCTGGAGATAGAGGAGAGACACTGTTGCTGCCAAAGAGAGGGGGAATCGATGGAGCTAAAGACAACTTTGATTTCTGAAGACTCTATTGCACTTCTCTGCTGGAGAAATGGAAACGCTTAGTACCTGGATGGAGTGTTGGAAGAAAATATACTTGAAATATATTTTTGCGGCTGGTGTTATTTCATTCCTAAAGTTGAATCTTTGGATGTGAATATGACTGGACATCTACAGACTGATACCATTACTGGTATTTTTGTTTTGGATATAATATATATATTTCAGCATCTTATCTTATTTCTTAATATTAACACATTATGCTTTGATATATGTGTGTTTAATTACAATTTGCACTTTATCAGTTCGATATCGCATTTTGAACAAATATATTATTATGATTGTGTTTATTAGTATTTTTACTATAAACTTAAGCTATAATAATATACTCTTCTATCTGTTAAAAATATCATTTGTGTTGTGACAGTGATTTTATAATAGACATTATCTTTAAGTTCAAAGAGCTATGTTGATAATTAATTATTAATTAATTTCAGAAAGTTAGAACAACTGTTTGTTTTCAGTTGTCTTTCAGTTCTGTTGGCATATAACAGAGTGACTTATTATTCATTATTTAAATGTTTCTATTTAAATTATGCTTTTAGTCTTTTTGTTCATCGTTTATTAATAATTAATCTAGTCTTTAGAAACACTCTCAGCTAAGATAGCTGAGATAGGATAGATAGAATAGTTCATATTAATTTTTATTTTGATATATTTAATTTAACAGTTGTTAAATTGATTTGTGTAAAGTTTTAGCATGATTTTAACTGTCTTTATATTCAGAAAAACTCTTCAACAATTGGAGTCTTTCCTTAAGAAAGCAATTATTAGATAGTTTAGATAGTTACAACTAATTATGGGACTCGTTTAAGTAGAAAAAACATTAGAATAGGTTAGATTTTGCTGATTTTAATTTCTCCTTAAGAGAAAAATCAGCTGGTAGCAGGACCACAACTTGCGAGGTTTTGTTATTTCAAACACATCAGACGCTGATTTAAGTTGATTGTGTGGACAAAACCTCCTTATTGTCTTAGTTCAGAAAAACAGGCCAACAAATGGTGCCGGAAGGAGGGCCGATCGGCAAGTAGGCCCTTTTGAGCTATTTCTTTTAAATTTTGATCTATTTTAAAAATGGCTCATGTTACTGTTTTAGAACATGCTTTTAGTATGCCTGGGCCTGCTGGAGGTATTTCTGAGAGTGCAGTAAATCTCTTGCAAAGGTTAACTTTTGATGGATAAGGTAAAATGACTGTTTTGAAACATCTCACTGAATTTATAGATATTTGTAACCATTATCGTATAGTGTGTGAGAGTAAGATTTGCAGGCTTTTTACTGTCACTTTCAAAAGAATAATTCAAGGCTGGTTCGAAATGTTACCAGCTAAATCCATTCATTCATGGAAACATTTCATGGAGATGTTCATTGATGCGCATGAGGATTATAATTATCAAGCGTTGAGGTATGAGATTGGAAATCTTCGCAAACAAGAAGGTGAATCTACTAGTACTTTCTTTTTAACATTTATGTCCATGCATTTTAGATTCCATGAGAAAGATCAACTTTCTGCAGAAGAAATAACAGATTTATTTTTATTTCTTGATTCTCATTCAAATTTATATGATCAAACAAATCATGATAAGCCTCAAATTGACGATATGCATGTTGATGGTTGCATCACTTCATCAGTTAATATTGATTCAAGGTCTAATTTAACTGGTCCAAATTATGACACTAAAATTGTTGAACATCAACAAATCTTAGGATCTTCTAATATACAATTTCAAGAACAAAAGAATTTAAACTCGACACTTACATTTAAAAATCTTTCTCATGTTCAAGCAATTGTAGTCGAAAAGGAATCGATGATTTTAGGATCTAAAACCAAGTCTTTGAATGATCATTGCATAAATCATGATTTTGCATTTTCTTCTTCTCAAATTGAACAAAATTGTCTCATTCCTTTACAAAATATATCAACAAATCAAAATATGGATAATGATTTTCCTCTTGAATCAATTAATAAAGATTGTCCTTTGCAAACAGGAACATCTAATTTTCAACATTTGGAAAGTTATCATGATTTATATCCGGATTTATTTACTGATTATAGTTCATGTCCAGATACTAATATACAAACACTATGGTCAGTTCCTATGCCAAGTGATTTGTTGTATAAGAATGAGGAAAATATTTCTATTCAAGATATTGACAAGGAAAATAATTTTATAAATATCGCTCATGAATCTCATGCATACGATAATATTGAAGAACTTAAGTTAGAAGATAAAACCATTTCTTATAATGTTTTAGATTTTGACGATACTAATCTTTTCAATTGTAAATTAATTGAATCGTCAAAATCTCATGAATTTCAAAGGGAAAGTGCTTACTCTAAGGTAATGTCAAGGTTTGATTTTCAAATTTATGATGATGATACTTCCTTACAAAATATATCCTCTACTTTAACTTTTCCTGGATCCTTTGATCATAATATCGACATGCCACTTTTTGATTACTATCCTGATGAACTTGCAACCACACATTCCATTGAATCTTCACGAGTTTTAGATCTCCTCCAATCTTCATTTTATGATTCAGTTTATGCATGGTTGGAAGAATCATATTTTAAAAGATTTTCATGTCATCTTCTTCTTTCTTTTGTAAATATAAGTTCTAATTTAATACTTTCTATGTTTCAGTATAAAGAATTTCAATTCATATTCGATATGTTTTATTTTGCAGGATTACAAATGCTTCAATGGCTTCATTGGCTTTTTGACTTTACCTGATTATGATTGAATATTTGATTTTAGTGTACATAAAATAAGACTAGGAATAAGATAGAGTAGTTTCTTTTCTTTTTCTTTACTTCTTAGTTTTTAGTTTTGATTTCACACATAGTAGTAAATATAAGAATGTATATATTTATTAATCAGCCCAATAGTTTTTCTGCTAAGGATAGATTGATCTCTACTTAATTTTTGGTCAAGTACACTTGGTTGGATTGACAAGTTAGAAAGCGTTTTGAAGCAAGTGATACAATCGGGAATGCATAAATACGAGTATGGCCTTACATCAGGGAAGTGAATTCTTTATCTTATTTTCATTTCAAAATTTGTATACTTGTTATTTTTTTTTTTGAATTTTGGTATTAATTGTGAGAAATCATAAATTTTCAATAATTCAGTAATGATAAATCTATCATTAGGTTATTTTACACGATTGTGGGATGATGTCATTAATTACACTTTTAGACTATATTTAAATTATTACATTGGCATTCATCAATTTATTTAAAATGTGTAGACTAGCCTTATGGTTATTTCTTTTATCATTTCAAATTTTGATTTTCTCTTGAAATGAGTTTTCCAAATCAACTCCTTGAAATTTCTAAATCATTCATGCCAATTCCTGATTTTGCACATAAATATTGTTTTGATGAATATTTCTCTCAATTTTCGTAATCGATCATTTTTCAAAATTAATAATTTAGGCTTTTCTATGAATACTTACCATATTTATAATTAAGGAAAAGTCTTATTTTGATATTATCACAACCACAAATTAAGATAAATCTAATTGAGCGTATGGAAAATTGTTTTATAATTTCTGTGTAAAATATTATTATGTGTTGATCTTCGATTTAAGAATTTTCTTTCATTCGAATATGATGCTTAGTGAAATTGTGACATGAAATTAATAATGATTTGCGCAAATTAATTTAATCATCAAAGGAAATTAATATTGAGTTTCTTTTCACTTAATTTCTTTTCTTTTTCACTTTTGAGAACTAGATGATTGGATTTCTTATCACCTCAACCTTGTACATATCGACTAGATTTCGAGTTGATATCTTACTTTTTGAAATAATTGGTTTCTCACAAGTCTTCTTTATTTATTTTGATTATCTTTGATTTAGAAGATTTTGTTATGACCATTTTCTTTTAGGTTTTTCATTTATTTTTGTTTTTCAAAATAAAGAGTTGTAATCATTACATCTTTCTCATGTTGTAATTATTCTCACAAAACTTTACAACTTAAACTTTTTCATTTTTCCTTTTGTAAATAATGATGAATAAAATGATTCAACTTACTCAATCTTCTCATCGATTAATTAAATGAGTCCTAAAAGAATGAAGAGATATTTTAAGAATTGAATGATTCTACAATATTCAAATATTTTCGAAACTTTACATCAATAATAAGTTTATGATACTTTTTGTGAAAACCACCATTTTGACATACATATTTGTGTCTCCTATTTTCCATTTTATATTGACCTTTATTTAAACTTTAAATCTTTATATTGTGGTCAATTTTAATATTAGGAGATTTGTCGTTATTTCTTACGCATGTTATAATTTTGTGATTTTTACGATATTTTGTATAGCTCATCATATAGAAAGTAATCATATCTTGAATTTTGATTTTTGAGTTTATTGACCATCTTCGACTCTTGGTTAAAGTTTCGATAATTTTTAAAATTTTTCTTTTGGATTTCAATACATACCTTTTGATTGAATTTTGGATTTGATCGAATTCTATCTTTTGAGTATTTTGGTTCAATTAGTGATTTTTTTTTTAAATTTGTTTGGTTAACTGGTTTCAGTAGTGAATTTAATATTTTTCATCTTTTTTATTTTCTTTTTTGTTTTTAAGGGAGCATTGTAGATAAATAATACTTTGATGGAACACTGCTGGGTGTTCATATGTTTCTCTACTAATCAAGCTAATATCTTAAAGGGAAACCATTGTAAGGAGTTTCTTGCCATATCAAATGTTCTTACTATGACTGAATAATTCCTAGCCTTGAAAGATTTCTTATGAACTTAGTTGAACTCACGATTATTATTCTTGAAATTTATTTTGAGAATGATATCATTAGCTAAGCAAGTTAACTTGTTGGGAAACGTTTCTCGTAGAATCTTTATAAATCAATGGCATTAGTCATCTTTAGGCCTTCCATGTTATTATAGGGGTATTATCTGGATTTGTTTATCATCCATTAGAAATTTTTTTTAAACTAAACTAAAATTTGATTGAAGAATAGGAGGTCTCATTACGAGCCAACCTAATCATGATCATCAGTCTTGTCAGGGATAACATCATTTCTGATCACCAGGGTGATGCATTTTGGTCATAATATCAAGGGACAGGAGGTCTTATCACGAGCCGACATGTTTATCTCTGGCAGTTCTCGTGAATGATGCTATCAATAACTGGTTACCAAGCTAGAATAGTAGTCTTGAATCAAAGATATAAAATAAAAAATAAAAAAAAAGAAAAAAAAAAAGAAAAAAGGAGAAAAACAAATTTTATCTTTCAGTTATTTATATTTAATGGATGGGGAACTTATCCAGATATCTTCTTAAGATATGGAGGTCATATCTTTATGCTAGTGTTATTTGATTATCCTTAACTATTGAGAAAACACTCTTGATAAGGTTTATTTGCTATGCATATATTTCAAACTCATTCATCTTTATGAAGTCTTTGAATAATAGTTGTGACAATTCATTTGATTGTGATAGTATTAGAGTTCAAACTTTACTATATAGGCTAGTGATAGGGTAAAGTCATGTGGTGTGAAGTTTGATATTTCAAGAAAACCTTAACTTTATATCTTTAATCTACAGAGATAGCTGGTTCACCCAGCATGTTGCCATTTGTTGGCACCCCAACAACTCCCCTTTCATTTTGCAAATAAAAGGGTCTCCATTTGTAAATATTTAGCACTTGGTTTTCTTTAATTTATCTCGCTTCATGTAGTTAGTTGTTTTCATGATCTCCCTATGGATCCGTCATTTTCCATGTTGCTATTTCTTTGGCTTGGCTTTCATTATATAAGGATTTGGTGATCTTTGTCGCCTGGCTATTTTTATTTTCTTTCTGATTACATGATAACACATGCTTTCTCTTAAAGATAATATATTTTGTTAATCATTTAAAAGAGGAGTATCTCAAAAAAATTTAATTATAAAAGAAGTTTCTTAGTTATATATATCTTATTAATAAAAATTAATGATTAATCCTCACTAATAACTTTTACCAAGAACCTTTTTTACACTCTATAAAATGAAAATTATTTTTTGACAAAGCTAAAACTTTAATTCCTGTTTTCTTTATAAATTTAACAAATTTATCAATTAATTATTATTTTATATCTTAAAATACTAATTAATACAACCTTATTTATTTTATTTCTTCAAATTTAAAAGGAGTTATAGTTACCTTATACTATATACACTATACCATTTTTTTTTAGCAGTTTCCATTTGATGAAAGTTATTTATATGAATAAATTCTCCAAATTTAAAAGTAAAAGAAAACCGAATATTATTTTGGGGATTTTAAAATACTATGTTATCATTGAAGTGAAGTTTCATTTTATATTAGATTGAACCAGTCTCATTAAGAGTGCGGCATTCCAATCATGTATTAAAATAAATGATTGCCATTTTTTGTGAACTAGATTATTTACAAATATTGCACTCTTCAAGAAAACATGATGATTGATCTAAATTAATGGATAGCGTGCCATCAAAATTCTATTTCAGAATAATTTTATACGCTTCATTCTTGCTTTACATTTTTATTATTATGTAATGACTATTTTTGAGTGCAGGTTTCAAACAATTATAACAAAAAGATTCGTGGATGATAGCTCATGGGAGAAACCGACTTTCCAACTCATTATTAAAAGCGATAAAGGAGGGAAGGATAAACTCAACAGATCAAACAGAAACAAATTTATTTTGTTTGTTTTCATGAGATATTTGCTAACATAATTATATAGAATCTTCACCAAGATTGCTAGAATGCCACGATTACTGCCAGATCGCTCGAGGAGATTATGGATTTGAAGGACAATGTACCTTGATACTACAGCGTTACAAAATACAGTTTTATCGAATCTAAGTCTAACAAGATCGGAGAGGGAAGGTAGAAATGCCAAACGCATTGTTGTTAGTCATTGATTCTTGTAATTAATTACTATGCAGAAGAACGGTTAAAAAAAAAATCGCCAACAAATAAGAAGGAAAACATTGAGATTATACCAGTTGTGCACAACAAAGGAATCCGATGATATCACTTCCGGGAAATGCACATATTTGATGGAATATGGAATGTCAAAGATTTTGTGATATCAAATGGATAAACTCGCAAGAAGGTGGATTATACATCATGCAACCAGATCACCAAAAAATTGGAGAGAATCCATGATTGTTTCCACCATAGACGCACATCAAGGCAGAGATGCTAAAGAGTCGCCAAGAGTTTCGCGAGTCAGAGGGGAAATCATGTGTTCTCTTGTGGACCAAAATCACAGAGATACTTGTCTATCAGTGCACTATGCCAAAGAAATTCCAACTCCAATAATACTCTAATTCTATTTGTATTAGGGATTCTTTCATCTTTACGATAATTTTATGTATCAGTGTAATTATTTCAAAGATGAGCTATATCGTTATTTTTATCATTGTTTAATGTGAATGCTAATGTGCAGGTTTGTTGGAGGCACATAATGAAGAACTTTTAAATATTTCAAATCATAGAAATAAAATATCAGTTAGGGAAGGAGCGATGTGATGTGGAATATGAAACACTTAGCGCAGAGAATGTCGCATGAGATGTAACAGAAATAAATAAATACGCCCACAAATAAAGGATTTTTGAAGCGATTACAAGCATGATTGAGATTAAAGTGGATATTGAAGACTCAATGCCGAAAGGAAGGTATTAAGCAAGCTTTCATTGCTTATAAATGGAGAGCCTATCAACTGCGCAAAGGGGGTTGGGTCTCTGTAGAGTGCAGAGAGAAGTTTTATTCTCTAAAATTATATTTCTATTGGTGAGACTTTGATATCTGGAGATAGAGGAGAGACGCTGCTGCCGCCAAAGAGAGGGGAAATCGATGGAGCTGAAAACAACTTTGATTTCTGAAGACTCTATTGCACTTCTCTGCTGGAGAAATGGAAACGCTTAGTACCTGGATGGAGTGTTGGAAGAAAATATACTTGAAATATATTTTTGTGGCTGGGGTTATTTCATTCTTGAAGTTGAATCTTTGGATGTGAATACGACTGGACATCTACAGACTGATACCATTACTGGTATTTTTGTTTTGGATATAATATATATATTTCAGCATCTTATCTTCTTTCTTAATATTAACACATTATGCTTTGATATATGTGTGTTTAATTACAATTTGCACTTTATCAGTTCGATATCACATTTTGAAGAAATATATCATTATGATTGTGTTTATTAGTATTTTTACTATAAACTTAAGCTATAATAATATACTCTTCTGTCTGTTAAAAATATCATTTGTGTTGTGACAGTGATTTTATAGTAGACATTATCTTTAAGTTCAAAGAGCTATGTTGATAATTGATTATTAATTAATTTCAGAAAGTTAGAATAACTGTTTGTTTTCAGTTGTCTTTCAGTTATGTTGGCATATAACAGAGTGACTTATTATTCATTATTTAAATGTTTCTATTTAAATTGTGCTTTTAGTCTTTCTGTTCATCGTTTATTAATAATTAATCTAGTCTTTAGAAACGCTCTTAGCTGAGATAGCTGAGATAGGATAGATAGAATAGTTCAGATTAAGTTTTATTTTGATATATTTAATTTAACAGTTGTTAAATTGATTTGTGTAAATTTTTAGCATAATTTTAACCGTCTTTATATTCAGAAAAACTCTTCAACAATTGGAGTGATTCCTTAAGAAAGCAATTATTAGATAGTTTAGATAGTTACAACTAATTATAGGACTCGTTTAAGTAGAAAAAACATTAGAATAGGTTAGATTTTGCTGATTTTAATTTCTCCTTAAGAGAAAAATCAGCTTGTAGCAGGACCACAACCTGTGAGGTTTTGTTATTTCAAACACACCGGACGCTACTTTAAGCTGATTGTGTGGACAAAACCTCCTTATTGGCCTAGTTCAGAAAAACAAGCCAACAATTCCTTAGTCACTGACATAGATATTATGGTTTATATTCTAGTGCTTTTGATATTGTTTTCTAGTTTCATGTGATTATGGAGGTACATTCATGAATATCTATCAGCATAGGAAACAAATACACCACTCCATCAAAAGGACTCACTCCAGATCTCGACAACTTCTAGGGGAAGTCTTTAGTCTCTGTTGTAACTCATTTGTTCTAGATATAAACCATTCAAACTAGAGGAACAACTCTTGTCTACAAGAGCTGCATTTTTCCTAGAAACACATATTGTGAGTTGTGAAGACTTGACAATCCTAGTGAGGAAATGAATTTTATCATCCCCTATTATCACCTAAGTTTGATTGTGACCTTCATTTGCGTAGGAGTGATTTTATGTGTGATAGTTTCAAACCCTAGCTTAGGATTTTTGCGACCAACATTCTGGTCAAGTTACCTTTGAGGTGATATTGAAGAGTACAAGCCTTACCACCTGAATTTCCTCCTATCATGGAGGAAAGAACATTGGAAGCCACGAACCAACCTGTCACAACTGATTCTCATGTGGAAGGGAATCCAATTGTGGAAGCTAAGGAAGAAATTACTTCTAATGATATTCCCTTGGCAGTTCAACAGCCTCCTACGGCTGATACTACCTTTCATTTTCCAATGGAAGGTCAACCTGGTTCATCAGATTGGGTATTCAATCACCCATGCAATGATATTATGGGAGAATAGTTTTTCCCAAATGTTCCTTTCTAGAGAACTTCCCTAGGGAAAGCCATTTCTAAATATGGGACCACTAGGCTCTTGTATTTTACTCCCATGTAAGGATTTCATTCGAATGCAGAATTATTTAAGGGCCTCCAACCATCTATTGATTGTTTGCATAAATTTTAAGAAATCCTTAATAAATTGAGTTCTACTCCTCTTCCCCATCATTCAGAAATGACCCCCCAAGGATGTCATGCACTTTAATCATCTAAAGTACATCCTAATTTAGGATCATCGACTTGAGGTACGGTAGCTTATGATCCAGGTCAACCCTCCGTTCTTACTCCTTTAGTTCCAAAACCCTAGTTCTTCCTTAGGTTCTCCCATATCTTCTACCACTTGAGGGAAGCATCCATCCCAATTTGTTTCACTAACTAGTGGAACTACTTCCAGTACAAGCCAAGGCCCTACTATATGACAACCAATAGTCATTGTTCTATCCACAAATACCAATGTCATTATTCCTCCCTCCATTTCAAGAAAACCCTCAGGGGTACAACCTACGGTTAATCAACCTTCTTAGGGTTATATTTACCTAAGAAACCAACCACCTGTAAGAAATGTGAATTATCAACCTACATCTTCAGGGATTGTTTATCCTAGTATTCCTTACTGTTCGCACTAAAAGGTGTTCACCTAGCTCTACATGGTCTACACCATATACATACATAATATTCCTACCATATTTCGCTTACTTTTGACCTTCAGAATTGTATTTCCACAAAAATGGTACAAAACATCATTATTTACTATTGTTTACCCTCATTCTCTCCACAAAAATGGTCAAAAGCCCCAAAAATGGTTCAAAAACCCTAAAAGGAGAAACGGTCAGAAAACCATAGGAAAATACCATGGGTCACCACCTTGGGTCAAAAATCCCTAGGATCTTAGTATAAATACATTGTGAAGGGCTCTTCCAAAGTACCATTTTTCCTCATTTTCATTTGTGGGTACACTGTGACATTTTTGCTCTAAGGTATTTACATACTCCCTTGCCACCATTCTCGTTGTCATACAATTCCCATGATGTATGTTGAGACATTCTCCGTACCAGTCTTGGATCCATTCCTTGTTTGACAACTGTCCATGGAGACAACTGGGGAACCAACCCGTGGAGCTGCAGAACCACTTCCGAGGATGGCTATGGTGGCCCATTCTACAGGAAAAGATGTGTGTTTTTATTTATTTGCATTAGTTTAGTTTAGCTGATATATGTTGAAAATTGATAAAAATATTTTCTTTCTGTTATTAGTTTAGTTTGTTTTTCTATTTTCCATTGAACTCTTCTTGACGATCACAACGATATAAGGTTGGTGCTTTTACACGTAGCTAGAGAGAAATCCCCACTACATTTTTTGCAAGTACCCTTGGGATGATATGTACCATCACTCATTCTTTATCCCTGATGAACCTATTTCATCATCAGATCTGTACTCAGTGGAAGCCAAATACTTCATCCATGGAAAGGTAGACTGGTTCAAGAACCCCATTCCGACCCCTGACACTTTTGAAGAGGGAAATATGGCCAATATTTCACCAACTATTAAGTTCAGTATATCAACCAAACCCAAGGTAGTTGAGGATATTACACTAGGATCATCTTGCTCCCATAAAGAAGTTGCTTCTTACAAAGCACTTTTTCAGGAATTCCGTGATATTTTCACTTGGTCCTATACCAAGATTCTTGGGATTGATCCATCTATCATAGAACATCATATTGACACATGGCATGATGTTGTGCCTATAATCCAAAAGAAAAGACCCCTTCACCTCTCAAAGGCTCCTATGGTCAAAGATGAGATCGAAAAACTATGTAAAGTAGGTTTCATATACCCCAATTGCTCATGTGATTCAATTTTGAGTGACTCAGTCATGTCTTACCCTCTTTTTTGCATGACTTGACTATTCTCTTCCCAAATTGAAACTATCCCTATGCTCCATGCGATCGAAATCGTGTTCCAATGACAGTTTTTAGTCTATTTTTTGTGCCTATTTTAGACCCCTGTCTACCCCAAACCCTATCCTGAGTTGTTTTTCTTTCCAGATCTGATATTTTACAGCCCCTTGGTGTGTTTGAGGTCTTCCTTGCTTGGTTTATGAGTTTCCATAGTTGATATCTGTAGTTAAAACCCCATGCTTGTTTCATGCGTTTGATTAAAATTTCCTTTACTACTCATTTGTTTCAAGCATAATTTCATTATTGGAAGAATTTTTTTTTATTTCGTAGCTTTATTGTTCATTATGAATATTTACTGCATTATATTTACATCCCGATAGTGATATTCCAACATCTTCACCATGGATTGCTGGGTTTGAGATACATTTACACACAATTCACACCATTAAGTGAAACGCTCGGTTCATGACCTCGAGCAGAGCCTTAAAATTAACTTTAATACAAATCAACATTGTAACCTCACTTGAGGATAAAATAATCTTGTAGTTAAGTTAGTACTTTTGGGATAGGCATCCAAACAACACCCCTCTGTCATTCACATTCAGATACATAGTTGTTTTTCAAGTAGGGAACCAAAACCGTCTTATATTTATTGACACGATCACATCTAGTTTGTCGAGAGGCCCCCTGCTCAGCAAGAGTAAGCTGCAACAAAGGGGTTCTAGAAGTCAAGGTGGAATAATGCACTCCATCTTGCACTGAAGGCTAAAACTTCATAGTCCTCCTCATGCATGCCAGTGTATATTGGGTGTTGAGGGCCAAAGGTATGAAGCGTTAGTAAACCGAATAGACATGTCATTAACAAGGTATCCTAGTGCCCAATATTCTAGAGATATTTTACCTATAGGTCCTTCTTTGTAGTGGGATTATTTTAGCTTGTATGGTTTTTCCATTTCGTATTATCTGACTAAGATTTCATCACCCTGCTGAGGATACGATTTGTGAGGGGCTCCCAACTTTTAGTTAGGAGCATGCATGCACTCATACCCCATAGGTTAGTGAGTCATTTTCATTTGATAAGTACTGCTTCTTGTTAGATTTATGGCCACCCTTGTTGTAGACTTTCCTTTCTGTGACCCATTGTTACAGTTTGGTCTTATAGGTTTTTGTTGCCCTATGATTCACCTTTTTATTCACTCTCCTTCTAGAAACTCAGTTGTATTTGGGTTTTTGAGCCTATGATTGATTCTCTTGAGTTTTTAGTCATTTCAAAACAATCCATATAGTCATCATAGCTCCACCACGCTTCTCACGTAGGCTTAGGGGGAATACGCCCCAGTTTGGTTCTTTAAATCAACATCATCGAAAACATCTTTGACATCACTTACCACCTTCGGAGCCACACATGGCCTTTGAATCTGATTCATATTCCTATCAATCTGAACCTACCTTGTTCACTGCTCCATCTAGCCCCATGGATGGTGCGCATATTGACCGCTTCCAAGGGGGATTCTTAGTAGTGGGCTCATTTCCATTCAACCCACCTTCACAGGTATCCCTTCATCTGGGCCCATAGGCCTTGGTCCCAGTGGGCCCATTATCATTGCACACACTACTGCTGGTTCACTACCCACTAGTGGTGGTTCCATTCAAGCTACCATTGTCACCACCGTTCCACCTTATATACCTAGGGCCAGTAGCCCATCCACATCCATTCCAACTATTCTTACTATGCGAAGTCAACTTCATCCACCCCCAGTTATGCACAGGAACTAAGTTCCTACAACCACCGACACCATTGCTAGTCCTTCCCGAACCACCCTCGAATCTAGCTTACCTTTTATGGCTAGTCTCAACCTGCTAGATTTAGCACAGTTAACCAATGATCCCATTCATCACCACCCACAATGGCCTCCTATGCTGACGAGTATTCCCTCAGACATCCCTATGTTTGAGGACTCAAAATCACATCATGTCATTCCACTAGTGGTGTTCATCTAACAACATTGTTGATGACTCTGTTCAATTGAGGTTGTTCCAGCGCACACTTATGGGTGCTACAGCCAAGTGGTACATTAAGTTGCCTCATGCTACTTACCCCAACTTATCCTCACTTTCTTCGATGTTCCTTGAATATTTTCAGTTACTCATCCATTATGATTAGGGAGTGGATATCCTACTAGCCTGTCGCCATACAACAACTACCCATATCACGAATCATATCCATGAATGGTACCATCGCCGTAGCTTGTTTAATATCTATTTGGATGATAGGATCTTCCTTGACTGGTTCCTCAAAACCTTATGTTAGCACCTTCTAATTTTCCCATGGTTGTTGCAAAAAGTCACAGGGGTAACCATTTCAACCAAATTTAGACTATATTCTAGCCAATACAGCCAGAGAGGGCTCTCTCTTGTCACAAAGGAAAGAAACACATATATAAAGCTTTCGACAGCTCATAGAAGGCTAGATTTATTATGGTAAGAAGGCGTTGATAGATTTGAAAAATGGTAGAACATACATACAAGAATAACATAGCGAAATGGAGTCAAATCCCGAATCAATCAAGGTTATTATAGAAAAAATGAGAAAGGGATTTTCCTTTATATTCTAAGGCAAAGTATGCATCACAAATAGTCAAATATCTTGAAAGGGTGGTAAGGGGAAAAAGGGGAAAATACTAGCAAAGCAAGAGGCACCTATCTATGGATGACTCTCTTGCACCACCTTTAGTAGAATAAAGAACAAAGGTTGGTCTCTGTAGTGGAGAATAGGAGATGAATTCCAAATCATTTACCAGAACACAATAACAAAATGCAACTTCTAATACGAGGAGTGCTTAACTGAGAGAGAATTCCTTGTATACTAATCTAGAGAGCATTAGTAGAAATAAAGAAAAATTAAAGTGATAAACAAGAAACACAGATTGAATGCAACCGCCATGATGAATCTAAAAAATGCAGGAACATATTTCTCATTAATACTTCCAATAAAGTTACAAAGACAAAACGAGAGTAGAATGATTTCTCAATGAAAATTCCAACCCTTTCCTCATTAATTGAGGTCTCATTTATAATGTCGTGGTTCTGGGGACCAACCCTGAAACAAATCCCAATTCTGTTTAAAAAAATGATAATCAAATCCCGGATCATCATTCAAATCCTAACAACTTTTCGAGGTGGCAGGCCTGCCATGATTCTTTACCCAAAATCAACCTTATAGTATAACAGACATGAAATGGGAATGTAGAACAAGAGAACCATGCTTTCTTTCTCTAATGGTGACACCCAAGCTCTTCCCAATGGTTTTAGTTTATTAGGCAGGACCTATGTCACTGAATCTTTCCCATACTCCAACTAAGATTTGCATCTGTGCCGACCCCTTTCCCCTCATGCACCTTGTGTCACATGGCATTGCTCATGACTCTAGATATCATCCACTTAGAGATTAATCATCTCCTACTATGGCCCTTTATGTGATATAGCAATTATTACCCTGGTTATCCTCCCTGCACCTTTTGTTGATGAAGACTCTTTATGTCGTTGATCTAGACCGCATCAGATATTTTCCATTGAGATATGCGGGACCCCTGAGCATGTAGCAACTTCCTCCTTCATTAACCATCATGCAATTTTTGGACACAAAACCTGTTGCCACCATTGATCAAGTATGCCATCAGATCCTGGTTGTTCATAAGAGCGAGCCCTGCTATCCCTTCACAATCCTCTATCTTGTTAACCGACGCACAAGTTGTCACTATGAATTGTGTTCCTGCCATATATCGCAAGCATCTAAGGATTGTGGTCATCGATGCTTGAAGAGGGATGTGAATTTCACAATCCTCCACAATTTGATGGACCACACACCTTTCTTTCGGTGAAATTTTTCCTATCATCGATATGTCTAGGCCATGTGCTCGCGTCGTTGATTTTCTAGGTCTGTGGGGTTTAGTTTCATTTTTGGGATTTTATCTTCAATTTCCCCTCCCCTCCTTGTCATTCCTTCAGCTTGGGATGGGGTTGATCCCATATTCTACCCCCTTCAAAATATTAGCATTGGTGCAAGCCAAGTGCTAACACCTTACTCCCCCCATATCCAAGGACGTCTCATCTGAGCGACCCCAAACCAAGGAGGAATCCATTCTTAAGGCTCAACAATTCGATTTGATCTATGCCTAGTCCAGTTACTTATATACTGTCATACCCAATGCACCCCAATCTGGGACCTCTTGTCATGATACACCGGGGGCATCTCATGCTATTGATCGAGTCCTCGGCTCTATTACCTAGCACCCTTAGTTTTATGTGGCCAATCCCTTGATGCCATCCCTTCTAGATAACACCCATAGTGTCACCCAACCAAGTTATGCCCCTGATTACTCATGTGTGATGGTTCACTCTAGAGATACTTCATATTATTCTCCCCCCATTTACACCCCCAATTACTCATGTGTGATGGATCATTTCAGAGCCACCCCCTCCTATGCACCTCCCAGACCAGCTCCTCACATTCATGGACCCACTTGTTCAACACATTCATGTTCTAGCCAACTAACTTGATTTGTAGCCCCTCCTACTCCTCTATTCTATTATGTACAACCTGTGAATCCCACTCCAGCTCCAGCCTTGACTCCTCTGGTTTCTATGGGAAAATTTTATGCTCAGGAAAAACTTCCTAACCAACCCTCCCCTAATAATCAACAAGGGCAGGGAAAGAACAAGAGACTCTAGGAATTAGGGAAACAACCACCCTCAAGGAGGTGGCCAGTAGGCCAATCCTCCAAACAAAATTATGTTGAACCTCTTTCAAAGAATTTGTAGTGTCCTAATTGACCTGAAAAGAACCCATAGTTATGGACCAATCATCTATGTGCTATCTACAACACATATAGCCATTACACTCATTAGTGTCCTTACATGGATTTTGTCCAACAACTTATCCAAAATGACAAGCAACATGATACAAATGTAGCTACTCCAACTCAAGCCAACCCAATGCCACCAGGTCCCATGCCTATGGTGATCCAAAAACCCCTACCACACTAAGTAATGGTTGTAACCCAACCCTTGGCCCTGCCTTCTCCCGCAGCTCTTGCTACGACCCCACCGGTAAGGCTGGTGTCCATCACCTCATGATTTTTTCATATGAATTCAATATTTAGACACGATGTAACCAGTATGGCTCCACCATAGAAACCACTGACCGATCATCATCGTCTACCTCTACCACTCTAGAAATGTCTCTTGACTTACCAAGGACCCCCAAAAATGGGACGGCCAGAGTCCCAAAATTTCCTATGCATCGTGTCACAAACAATACTACTGCTAGAGCTTCCCTCAACTACAACATAGTTTATGACTTCGACTAATATCCCATAGCCATGTCCAATTCAGAATTGCTTAAAACTTTGCCATCACAGAATAAAGCATTGTTTTCCATGCTAGGTGTTGTTGATCTTTCTGATTCCAGGTTGATCACCTTCGACTTGGATCAAGGAGAGCCCAGGATTCCATCTACCATCACCTTCCATGTTCCAGTCTCAATTTGGAATTTCTTCATACATCGATGCATTATTGATCAAGGGGAATCCACCTGCATTATGTGAACTTTCGTTTGGTAGAAACTCGAGTCCCCTACCCTTCAACCTTCCACCATCACTCTTCATGCCTATGATGGTCACTCTACTCAACCACAAGGGATTCTCACGAATGTTCCTATTGAGTTAGCTGGTAAAATGGTGTTGATTTACATTAAGGTTGTCAATTCCCAATTTGATTACAACATACTCCTAGGACGTAGCTATATGTATTCCATGCGAGTTGTTGCCTCTACCATCTTTCAACTCCTGATGTTCCCTATTGATGGGAAGATCGTGACCTTCAACTAGTTGATATACTATGATCCTAAGGGTCTAGCCACTCCAGAGCACATCCTTCCAACTATTGACTCCACCATCGACAGCTTTTCCATTCCATCCTTATCTGCTATTGGCTTGGGCTTGTTCGCCAACACTCTGATGATGGACATCTTTTTTTCCTTACCACCTCCACCTTCATCAAATGATGTATCAAATTTTGTGCACCATCACATCTTGCACCATTCTGACCACATAGCAACCTCAGTCGTAGCCCCAACCATAGTCATTAGGGAACTATTGGGGTTCCTTCTCAGTACACATGATTCTCTTCCTTTTTCCACCATCTAGAATCCTGGGCAAGCCTACCATGCCTACTCTCAACTTACCTAATTTCACTTTGGTAATTCCTGTATGGTACCTCGATCCACCTACCCCACCCCCAAATCCCTAGGTCGTGTTGAATCTCGTCCAACCCATTACGATGGTGTCACACCCACCTCCTGGCCCATCAAAGACTACTCCCGTCTCGAATTCCACCCATCCTCCTCTGAAGAAGGCTGGGGGAAAGGATGCTAAAGCAACGATTGAACCATGTACTTCTCCTATTTTTTCTTTGTGCAATATCCAAGGACATGCAACACAAAACTATCCTGAGTTGCATCTCCTTCACACCAATATGGACACTATATATGAGGTCAACGGCACTCCATTGGTCACCGTCCTGGATCCATCTTTGGTTAAGATCAATTCAGTGCGAACCAACCATCCTTGTGCAATTTGTGGCCTATATGGTCATTACTTTTGCCATTTCCTCAAATTTCCTAAGTATTGGTCACTCCTTCGCGACCTTTAGAAACACTCCCAGAAGTCCGATGTTACTGTCCTTGAGGAGATCCATCATCCGGATTCTTTCTCGGACACAGCCAACACCATATACATGATCTCCAGTTCCAGTAGTCATTATGTTCCCTCAGAAATAGAACATCCCTTTGATCTATCTACACATTGCTTTAACAATGATGAGGAAATCCTTAAAGCTCTTTCATCTCCTAAGTTGATCCATATCGAAAGAATGTGTGCTAGAATTGATACCAATAACTAGGTTGAGTATGACGGTGTTGCTAGTCTCTTGACCGCTTCCCTCCACTTGGGTATTCATCACCTTGATGTCTTCCTAGACTCCCAGTTGCTTGTCTCTTAGTTGAATAAATTTTATCATGTACGCTATCCTTGCCTCTTTAGAAACTTCCTGTGCACTAGACATTTGGTTAGACATTTTGAATCCATTGCATTCATGCATGTTCCCATAAGTCTCAATAGTGTAGCGGACCAAATGGATAATTATGTTCTAGATTAGCACATCAATCATCACATATAGGAAATAAAATTGCATCATGCATCATCATATAGTCATGCATACATATGTTATATATATCATATAGGAATCATAAAAAAAAGACTCATAAAAAACACATAAAAAGTACATCCATGTGCATATATATATCATGTCATAATGTTCAGTACAAAACGAGAAGCTCCACAATATTTCTCGATTGAGCATACATATAATACAAAAATCCTATTGGACCATTACACTAGGGGTAGCATCACTAGCTGCTAGTCAGAGTCAGATTCCTCCTCCTGGTACTTTGGGTCCATGTCCTCCTCTATGTCCTCCTTGTCAGAGTCCTCCTCCTCCTCCATTGGCACATCACCCTATGCCCCTGCTCTAACATACTCGGTAGTTACTATGATCCTCCTTATCAAGGGGATCCACTCTAGAGGAGTATGCTATCATGTGGGGGTCATATCGTCATCAAGGTACTGCCAGCCGTCATTAGCGATGCCATCCAGTAAGCTCTCTATATTGATATGAAGTGAGTCCAGTGTACTCCAGCGGCTTCTCTTCCCATGAGGAGTTGGATATAACCCCTCCAATTTGCTCCTCTGCCTCTGATAGCATGCTAGATGGCATGGTATGATGTCTGCACATACACACATTATGTCATAATTATCTATCACACACATAAAATGGATAGCACTAAGCTAGTAAGCTATATATAAATGAAACCACATAAAGAATCATGTATGCATACCATCACGTCCCCATGCATGTACTAGAGATCAAGGCATGTCAGGATCTCCCTGATAATCCATGCTAGCATATGGATAGTCCTCTATAAGGACTAGTAGCTTCCACCACTATGCAAAGAACTCCCGGGTGAAGAATCAGCCAACTAAGCGGGCCCCCTCCCTAATCATCATCTCACTCCACCTCCTCATGCAAGGCTCATGCGGTCTTCCCTCTCACACCACCAGATGCGGTCGTAGAGTAGGTAGACGCTAAAAAACGAATGAGAATAAGAATGAGGGGAAATGGAAATCCCCTCCCACAGAACTGGCATGGTTAAACACATGCCAAAATTATGTCAAATACATCTCTTCCCACCTAAAATAGGTTCCCATCAAAACACACTCTGAAATCTGTATCTGACCACCTGAGATCTTGTTAGGTCTCGATGACCCTAGTATATGCAGTAACATTGCTGCCATAGCCTCATTCAGAAGTCTCTCGATGTTGCACACCAGTATATACGATGAGTGCATCATCATAGAGGAATAGCATTTCCTCTTGTAGAGGTCATTCAGTGACACCCCATGTGTGAGCTTCAGCGTTGTGTGGCTGATCACACCCAACATAGGGATCCCAGTCAAAAAACAGATATCAAAGAGCGTGATCTTGATCTGCTCCTCCTGAATAATAAAACACCCAACTTCTCGGCCCCAGAAGCTCACCATCCTATCCAACAATACTTTTTCTAAACACATGAGCGATATGTGGAAGTACTTCCACAACCCATAGTGAACGAGCATGTCCTGCACTACTGGATCATCTTGGAGGTTCCAAATATCTCTCTCTCTCTCTCCATGCCACCCATGGAATCCTGCACATACACATAGTCCCTGTCAGGTCCAGTCATGCACAAAAACTCATCCTAGGATAATTCTCCCCTCTTTGGCCTTTTGGTGCAACCCATGTCACTCAAAAACCCCAAACAGGAGCGACGAGGTCACTCATTCTTGCTGAATAGGTGCAACCTGGGTCACACTTGTCTCACTGACTGTTATAGCTGATTTTATCACACATGGGTGATCTCATATTTTTGTCCTTTTGTGTCCCTCTGTAGAATATTTAGACACCATGGACTTATATTATACTTTTATGTCCCAATATCACCCCTAAAAAACACATTTTTATTGTTGTATGCGACTTTTAAACCCATACTTGCATGTACACACAACTTTTAACCTCAAACTTGCGTACATCGGGATGTGTGCATAAATCCAAATATTTTTGGAGCATTCCTCATATGAGTCTGAATATCTTGACTCTTTTCCTTCCATATTCCTTGTGATCGCTCACATTAGACCCTCCATTACCCTTTTGGAGTGCTATATAAGGAACCTCTTGGATACATTGAAGAAGAGGAATTGAAGAGAAAATAAACTATAGTCCATTGTTGCCTCAGTTTGCTTATAATTGAGTCTGCATTCCTTTGTCCTTTTGGAGCACTTTGTGTTCTTCCTAAGCTTTCCTTTTCTTTGTCATATTGCTATTGAGAGATGGAGGATTGAGGTGGTGGAGGCCCAGGTGGAGGAATCGTTTTCTCTGGTTCGTAGACATGCCGACAGAGGTTGTCACTATTATAATCTCTGATTTTATTAATAGAAATATCTTTCCTATCCAATTATGTGCATTTGAATATGAATATTGAATCCATGGATGTATTTAATTGCTTACACATTATTGAATATATATGCTAGAGTAGGTCTAACACAGTATTATAGAGCATGCTTGTCCTTGTTTGTTGTTGTTGAGAGCAAATTGCTAATGCAAGGCTGAACTGGAAAAGCTCAACAGGGATCTACTTCAACCATCCGAAACAAGGTATGATTTGGTATCCCTTAGTGTTAGATGTTTGGATTCTCTTTCATATCAGGAAAGATTAATTTCTAGTGTCAATTTGTCTATTGTGGTACCCATAAGACATAGAAAGTTTTTCTCTGTAACAGAATTGGCGACTCCAGTGGGGAGGTTCCTAATTGTTTTTATTTGTGGATTGGGTATGTGATTTACTTGCTCTTTGTTTCTCCCTATTTCTGTGTCACATTTTATAGTATTTTCATACATTGACACTCCCCTTAACTGGTTTGATGTTTAGCCTTCTCTTTACAACTTTTTTCTAAGTATACACAGGTTTTAGCTGAACAGTCATGTACATACATGGGTTTTAGCTGAAAAGGTGCATACATACATTGTTGTTCCTTCAACAGTCGCATACATCCTCGCTTTTGGTTGAGTTTTTGATGTGAGAAATTGATGGGTTGGTTGTGAGTATGGCTGGGTCTTCCTGGGTTATGATGTTGTCTGTTGACTCCTTTTGTTGTGACCAAAAACTACTTTTTTCATTGATTTTTGTTTGAAATAGTTCTAGTCATTTATCTTTTGGTTTTTCAATTAGTGCATTACTCTTTTTTTCTTGGTGTCTTTCTGGGATTGTGTTTTATACTTGTTGTAAAGACTGAGAGTTTTAAATGACTTTTATTTCATTTTTCATTCTTTTATATTGAAAAATACAAAATAGTCGCACTCTTAGTTGCATCTTAGATATGGATTTGAGGAGGTACTTGCATTGGATTTCTTGGATGAGAGTTGTATTTAGGATTTCATATAGGAAGGATTGCATTGACATTGAAGGAATATATATGCATCTCATGTAGTGGCATACCATGTTTTTCATTCTACAAATTTGCACTTGGCATGGTTTTTTAGGTGTGCACTTTTATTTCACTGTTGAGTCTTCATATCACTAGTTGCACGGCCATTCCCTTGTGATTAATTACAACCATTAAAATCAACGCTTCATTAAAATGAACTACACATTTTTCTTTTATAGGGTTTTCTAACAAGATTAGGTTTTAGAGTATTGGAATAGTTCATTGTGAGTCAATTCTCCAAGACTTCCAAACAGAAACAAGTAGGTGTCTGTCCAGGTGAGAGTGTGAAATCATTGATATAATTAGTGTTTCTCAAGATGCTCCTCTTACATGGGATTTAAGCACGAGGATCATGCATGATTGTGATTGGGATAGCCCTTGGTCACCGTTTTGTGACCGGAGATATTTCAAGGATCGTATTCATATCTAGGGGATCTTTTGAGAGTTTCTGGATTTTCTACCCTGCCCATATAGTCGATCCTGCCTGTGACTCTCTGCCTAAGCATTGGTTATATTGGGGTGACCTTATTTTCCTTACCTTGGTATCACAGGGGGCACTTACAGAGGTTATTCTGTAGGTGTCCTGGCCAGGTGGGGACATGACATTCACTTTACGCATTGAAGATGATGGCCACTATAATTGGTTATGTACCTCCACTTGTAGTGTATGGGAGTTTTGAGCCTCTCCTAGGAGAGACATACATGCTGCATTCAGGAGCTCACATATCCTCCCCTTGGTTTGATTGTATTTTGGTTGTACATTTTCTTAGGAGTGTTCTCCTTGCGTGCTATTTTTCTTTTTGGGATCGTTGTTACTTGAGTATATTTATGGTCTCTTGAGTTTAGGTCCTTTTATGTTCAACATGCCTGATATCACTACTAGTATCCTATCACCTGTCTTTGGTACTTGTGTGAACCTTGGTGTTGGACTTGGGGGCATTACAGCCCCTTACATTGCTTGTGGATTTGGGATTGGTTATATTGTATCCTCTACTCTGTTTGTGGAGGGTTTTCACTCCCTTTGTTTGGTCTTAACACTAGTGTTCACCCTCATGGGGGTGGTAGTGGATATGTGAACATTGGGTCTACACCTTACATTCTTTCTTATGTCCCATCATCCATCGCATGGTTTCCTTTGGATGTCGTTTTCATGATCAATCCTCCCTATATCCTATAGTATGGTCTATTTACTGACTGTTTCCAGCATTTTTGGACTAATATTATTGTCATGTAGGGTCCATTGTTTGTACACTCTCTCTAATTATTTGACCCATTCGTCCCCATGACAAGTATAATTTTGGACTAGAATATAGGTTAGAACTCCACATCCTCTTGCATCATGTATTTCCTTATGACTATTTCATCTGGACCTTAGGTATGAACCCATTCCATAATGTCATGGAACCTTCATGCTGCTATTAGAAGTGGTATTGTGTGAATGGTAGATATTTCCTGTACATGGGTGCCCTAGTTAGATCCTACTTTGCATTTGGTGCCCATGCTGAGATACCTCCTTTAGGTTTTGGGAGTCCCTTTTTAGTCTCGCCTTGTCCTTGAGCAAGAGCTTCATACTCCTCTTGAACTTTATGCTGGTCATTCCCCCAGGACTCCGTTATATATATGAAGTTGTAATTGCATTATCATGATTTTTTCTTGCCTTCTTGAGCTTTATGTCGGCTCCCTGACTTTGATTTATTAGCCATATAGCCTGAGTTTGTCTCATGTCTAATAAAGCAGATCCTTTTTACATATCTTTTGTAGCTTGATCACCCCTTTTACTGGGAGGAGACCTTCCCCCGAGGGTCTTTATCCTACACATATCTCCTTGCATTGAGAATTGACATGTTTCGTTGCTTGGAACTAGTTTTCTTGTCCCCCGACACTCGTCTCCTCCTATATTTGTACTATAAAGCACTTTTATTATTTTTCAAGCTTTTTAAAATATCTGAAAAAGTTGAAAAAAATAAAAATATGGACAGGAGAAGATTTTATCTTTGGCAGCATTTGAGTCGTGTCTCCTTCGAACATAGCACTATATATCACATCCATTTTTTGGGTTATTAGTTTGAATTTAGGAGCTATACTCATTACTTTGATTTTATATCCATCGACTGGTTATGCTTCCAGTACCCATGGAGCCTCTATTGATGCCTCCTTTGTCACATAGATGTCCAAGTTTTCATATCGAGTCCATTCTTCCTACCTCCAGTCACCATTCACCTTTTGTTGATCGGAATATTTCACCTCCTGCGGACAGCAAGGTGTTCCACTGGTCTGAATGGTTCAGATCCAGAACAAATAGATCACAAAGGTTGATAACTCTCCCTAGATGTTGTAGATATCTGGAATACAAGGCTTCGATAGTTTACCTGTGTACCTGCAAAGGAGTTCAACACAAAACATATCAAAGAAACCAAAATATGATCTACTAATCTATGCTAGTGACTAAGGAATCTAGCAATATATATCTGAAATCAAACATCAACAATATATATGGGACAAAAATCAACTTGCATTAGAAATATGAATAAGTTTACAACCAAGCCTTAGTGTTGACATGCATCTCCATGAAACTAGCTCTTCATCCCCAAAAGCTCCGACTCTAGCTCTCTATGCTCTCTCCAAATGATCTTGGGCCAAGAATCAGTCCAACAGCATAACAATACCTTCAATGTTCTTTCTCCTCAACCATGGCTATGAGCTCATATTAATAGGGATTTAATGGATAGAGATGGTTGAGAAATTAGTGGGTGAGGTGGCCTCTAAGATCCTAGGATGAGGGATCTCGAGCTCAACCAACCCACAACAGTAGGGATAAGGGATATCTTGAGGCTTATCATCTAGAAGCCTCGAGAAGCTTCTATTTTTACCCAGGTTACCACAATTCTCCTTCTATGATAGAGAGGTTCTGGTAATAACCGCCTATGGACCAAGGGAAATGGGTGGTGGCACCGCTTGTGGAAAACTGATGAAAGGCGGTGCGAGCAGGGGTACCACTCTTGGACAAAGGGACATGAGCAGTGCTGGGAATTTGTATGATAGACTGATAAAAAACCATTTATTCTTCACTCCAAAATCTAGGATTTAGGGAAAGTAGGTATGTCAAAGATCTTATCACATGATGGTGACAGGATTTTGGTATAACACCTTTATTCTCTTGTTCGAAGGAATTTAAATCCTTAGTTGGCCATTCCTCATTTATCTTGACTTTGCATGTCGACCATTCCCAGTACTATTACTAGTTCATGCACATATTGTTCGATTTATTCCACATTATATAGCATTCCTGAGTACATCGTGTTGGTTGATGGGGGATGCCTTAATTCCCTCTTTCTAGTGGATTGCATTCCATCGACTTCAGATCATTTATTCTGGAATAGGAGTCTAGAGTCATTTGAGTTCCTTGAGACTTACAATCATTAGTGGTAGGTTTTCTCACCATCCACAGTTTTGGGAATACATAAATGTCCCCTTATTGATAGATTTTTCCTAGTTTTCAACCTCAACACATTTATTCACACTCGATAGATTTCACTCTGTACCTTGATTCCCATTTTCATTATAGGTGGGTGACCTTGCGTCTGTTAATGGTACACATCAATGACTAGTAATCAGATGATGGACTACTATATTCAACCTCGACACATCTATTTGCATATTAGTACATGTACTCATAGCATTTTTCATAGAAGAACTTCCATCTTTGTGGAATTTCACATATGCTACCTCCTTGATCGTGCCAGTGTTCATGAGATGTCAGCTCTCATGATTTGATTCCAGTGTATATCAGATATCATCATCCATGATGGATATCTTGATATGTTGTATATCTTCAACCATTATGGATATCTTTATCTATTGTACATCTTCATTCATCATGGATATTCTCATCTATTGTATATTGTACGCGGTGATGACCACACATGTCACATTTTGTATATCATGCCTATTCATGGCCATTGTACTCTTATGTATCTGGGACTGCTATATGTATTTGTAGTCACATGAAGATATTGATCATTGTATTGTATTGATTAGTGCTTGGTTCTTCCACTTGGATCTTCATTACTCCACTTCTGGAATGCATTTTATAATGTATTTCGGCCATCATGTTACCCCTCTCACCTCACACATTAGGGGGCATCTGTTATAGCTGATTTTACCATACATTGTTGATCACATACTTTTGTCCTTCCTTGTCCCTTTGCAAACTATTTAGACCCCATGGATTTATTTTATACTTTGATGTCCCAATATCATCCCTAAAAAACACCTGTTTACTGTTGTACGTGACTTTTAAACCCGTACTTGTGTGTACACATGACTTTTGACCTCAAACCCACATACATCAGGATGTGTGCATAAATCCAAATATTTTTTTAGTTTTTCTCATATGAGTCCAAATATCTTAACTCTTGGCCTTTCATATGGCTTTATATTGCTTGGATTCCACCCTCCATTACCCTTTTGGGTTTCTATATAAGGAACCCCTTAGATACATTGAAGAAGAAGAATTGAAGAGCAAAGAAACTATAGTCCATTGTTGCCTTAGTTTGCTTATACTTGAGTCTGCATCCCTTTGTCCCTTTGGAGCACTTTGTGTTGTTCCTAAGATTTCCTTTTATTTGTGATATTTCTATTGAGAGATGGAGGATTGAGGTGGTGGAGGCCCAGGCGGAGGACTTGATTTCTCTGGTTCGTAGACATGCCAACAGAGGTTGTCACTAATGTAATATCTAATTTTATTAATAGAAATATATTTTCTTGTCCAATTCTGTGCATTTGAATATGAATGGATGTATTTAATTGCTTATACATTGTTGAATATATATGCTAGAGTAGGTCTAACACATTATTATAGAGCATTCTTGTCCTTGTTTTCTATTGTTGAGAGAGAATTTCTAATGCAAGTGTGAATTTGAAAATATCAACGGGGATCTAATTGAACCATCCATAACAAGGTATGATTAAGTATCCCTTAGTGTTATATGTTTGGTTTCTCTTTCATACTAGGAAATATTGATTTCTAGTGTTAATTTGTCTATTGTGGTACCCCCAAGCCATAGGAAGTTTCTCTCCATAACACTGACATGTGCGACCAGGTTGCATCTGTCAGCTCAATTCAAGTGACCTGGGTCATGTATTTTCCCTCAGAAAGAGTGACCTGGACCTGCAATCCCTTTGGGCTCAGTATAATCCCTAGGATGATAAAAATAAAAAAATAAACTAGTGAAAAATATGGGTTCGACAAGAGCTCTTACCTATAAGTCACAGATTGGAAAACCGTCGGTCGAAATGAAAGAAATCAACAGTTGAGTTCTGGGGTCCTCCACTCCAACTCAACAATGATCAGTAACAATGACACATGTCATGTGTTCCCCCCTATTTATATACCTCCATTGGGTTTGTTACCTCCTGATTTGATAGGGGGTTTTACAAGGAAGCTGCAAGAAGACTTGCTTTGAAGGTGCCTGGGTTATTTAGTCCAGATGATGCGAGAGTGTCTCCTGTTCAACAATCGATAGTGGATGATTGAGTGAGGGTTGTCCTTAGATGGCTAGCAAACCAGCTTACCTTGGACAGGGCCAAAGCAGTTCTCAGAGTGCTTTTCAATTTGCAATGTGAACAGAGTCTGTCTTTTGATTTTTCCCAACCCTTCAGAGGTGGCAGGAAACTATGCTGACACAGTTACAAATGCGATAAAATGTTGTATGATATTGGACAGTTATATCTTTGGATTTCATGTCATGCTGTGGTGGCTACAGTGATGATTTTGGCAGTGGTTGCAACATTTTATCAGTGGAGACAAGCCAAGAAAAAGGGACAGCAAGCTGCATTCTGTGCAAAGTATTTTGTTTCTCATGGAACCATGCTTATGTTGGATGGTATGCGTAATCAGTTATGGAATGATCTTACTGAAAAGGAAAAGCAGTAGTGGAGGATCATGACTAGTTGAGGATGCAATTACCAATTTAAAATAGCAGAGGTCACCTCTATGTCTGCTGAGCAACATCTTAGTATAGACTTTGCTCAGATCTATAAACAATGAACTTGATTAAAGAGTTATGTATCCCAACTACAGATGCTAAGGACCTCTATTTTTCGATGGACTATGCACAGTGTGCCTGGAAACAGTTCTGGGCATATTGGCAAAGTCCTAGTTACAATTTAGTGCGCTTATCCTTCAGGTTTCTTACTGCATTGCTCTTTGGCACCATCTGTTGGCAACAAGGGACAAAAATAAATGACCAAGAAGATTTGTTAAAGATGATGGGGGGCATGTATGCTGCCAAGCTGTCATAGGAATAAATAATTGCTCCTCTGTGCAACCCCTTGTTGATGTAGAATGACAGGTTTCTGTAGAGAAAAATCAGCTAGGATGTATTCTCCAATTGTATATGTAAGTACAGGTACCATGCAAATTGAATGCTCAGCTTTTATGCACCAGGTTGGTGTGGAGGGATCCGCAATGTCATATTTTCTGCTGATGGGAGAAGTGTGTCAGTGGTATACTGTGTCACAATTCAAGGATCCAATGGAGAGGCATATCGGGGGTCATCAGGCACTGTATCTCTGGACGATAATCAATTTGAAGATCCTGTGCAAGTGGCTGAGGCAATGGCATTTTGAAGAGCATGTGCTCGATTTGGCCTTGGCTTGTGTCTGTACCATGAAGATGAGTCACAGTAAAAGGGTTACTGAGTTTAGAAAATCCTCTATGTTTCATATCACTTTGCAAACTGTGGTCTTTAGCATTTGGCAATCAGAGTGGGGAGTTTCGGAATGTATAGCTTGGCGTTTTTTTTGTTTGTTTGTCTATCTACTGTGCAAACGGGGGTTCCACGATGCAGCCAAAGACGTCACCATGACTACATGGAGTTTGGGGGCTGGTTCTTTCATTTCACGATTTTCCTTCACCATCATTACTGGCACTCTTCAGCATCTGAATCGTGAATCATGGACTCCAATATCAATCGGCTTCCACCCACAATATAGTCGGCTTTCAATGAGAAAATATAGAAGTGTCGACAACATACTACTCGGTCTTGATTTGGTCATTTTTGGGCATTATGAAGGAACACCTGTCACCCCTAATGTTATAGCAGCGACTTTAGAGCTCGGTGTTCAGTAGCACAAGAATCCACCATGCATTAGCAGCCCTCATAGTTATCACCTGAATCGTGGAGTTGGGAGCAGCATCCCAATTTCCTTTGGCAGCTAAACGTTCGGGCAGCTCATGGGCTGTCATAAAAAATAAAAAGGCCACGTTTTGTAGCCGAGCTTAATCAGCTTCCATTACATTTGACAACCGCTCAGCGCATAATGGAAAATGGTGAGCTCAGTGTTCAGCTAGGTGTGACTAGTTTAGAATTTAATCGGAGATCACAATTCTTTTCTTTGGTAGCTGAGTGGAAGTCTACTTGTCTCCATGTTCCTCTTGGAAACCAGTTACTTGAACTCTCGGTAGTAGCATCTATCCACCAACACAACGATTTCCATATTTCATGGAGTATCACAACCGTTAAGAAGGTCCCATTGCCTATCCACGAGGCATCTCTCAAGCACTTTTTCCCATTGGCATGGAAATTATATCCAGGGGTTTCGATAGGGGAGATTGGTGCACTTTAATTAAATCTTTGGATAGTGGATCATCCAAAGTGATAGCTACACTTTAGCTAAAGTTTAATTTCTTTTAAAGATAATGTTTGCCATGTAGTTCTTTAGGGAGGAAAAAGTGGATCTAAACTTCATCCACTTTTTCTCTTTTTAAATAATTATTTTATTATTATTTTTGGCTTTTTTGATAAAAAAGAAATAAGAGCCTTTTTGGCTTATAAGAGCTGATCTCATTCATTGTAATGGGGATGGAAAGTTTTTGGGCTGGGAGGATTTTTCCCCAGAGTTAATAAAGAAATTCATTGTTGAGATTTTTGGACATGTTGGGTTTTTCAATGGTAATCTTGTGTTTTCTCAAGTTGTAGATTAAGCCGGCATAGAAGGCTAGCAATATAGCATGTTGGGAAAGCATTTGCGGTTTCCAAGTTGCTTGTCGCTGTTATGTTCTCGGAGGTCTGGGAGTAATGGAAAGTAGTCAGTTATACTACCATTCTCCTGGCCTCTAATTATGGAGTGGACCAGCCTGATCTCCCTTCTACAAAATGCAAATCCTTTCTGATTCCCCTTCTGACTCCATTCACCCTTCTGATATTGGCACTGGCCTTTCCCTCAAGGACTGATCTTCCCTTTCCTTCCTACCCATCAATCCAACTTATTTTCCTTTCTGCTACCCAAGTTTCTCTAAGGCAGCCTCTTCAGATCACCCTACCCTCAACTGCACCTGCCTTAGAGATATGAACTTAGGGAAACCCCCCTAGAGCTAGAGAAGAGCCAGCCTGAAGCGAGGAGAGAGAAGGTGTGGTGACATTGGCCTCTCGAGAGAGAGGTTGTCGTCGGGCCAGCGCGCCCGCGGTTTGGGATTTCGGCACCCGCGTGCCAGTTTCGGGTGACAACAGGGTCTAGTTTTATTTCATGTGCCACAAAGTCATCCAGAGTCCGTTTAAGACACCATTCACACCACCGGGTTCGGTTTTCCTTCCTCTGTCATTTGACGAGACCCTCATCTTGTGCTCTCACTATGATTTTTTGGGCCATTTCCTAAAATTCAAATTGATTTATGTGCCATCACATGAATCTAAATTTGTATGTATTGGCATGTTCACAAGACATCTGCTCCATCCTGTAATGTCACTTTTTAAGAAATTTTATTACAATGACCAATTTTTCACTTTTTTCCCTATTTCCACCTTTGACTAGTTTTGATGTCTAGGTCTCCACATTGACCCAAATACTACCAAAGCTTATGAGAAGGTATATGGCTGATATTAATACTTTAATATTATTTTCAAGGATGATTTATGACCCTCCAAATACTACTGCAAACTTGTTTAATATTCTAGCCAAGATAGGAGTTTTCACTAGCAAATTGGGGTTTCAACTCTGCCAGGGTAAATGCTGAAAATGGATTTCCAAATGATCCCAAATCCACTTTAATTTATGAGCATAGGTATAGGATGTTTAAGGAAAATTATTAAGGTCTCATGTTGATCATTATTAATTTTATAAATGTTGTTATAACCCTCTCCCAAATAGCTACAAAATCACTAGTTCAACCCTTAAGGAAATGGCCCCAAATATTCTCCAAATGCATATAAATTGAGTAAGATGAATTCAAATTCTTAATTTATTGACATGAATATTTTAATACTTATCATGTACCCATACCCCATTATCATGCGGAATAAAAAATTTCATCAAGAACCTTTACTATTCATCGAAACACAGGGCATGGCGGCGAACCGCTTCCCAACATTTCCAACATTGTCGCACTCCCTCCCTTCTTCTCTTGAGAAGTTAGAAAATATGTAAGGAAAGGTATCAAAGGAAATTGGTTGGTGGAAAAAAACTGTGACGAAAATCAATGATCCTAAACTGTCCTACAGCTGGAACCAAATCGTCGGCTCAGAATCCACTCAAAAAAAAAACTGTGCAAAAATACTGAGTTGAGAGATTGGAAAGTTGCAAGAATTGCAATCTAACTTCCCACAAATCGCATCCCACGTCCCACATTAGGAATATATCAATCATGGACAATCATCCCATCAAGATCGCTGATGCGGAAACTTGAATTACAAGATTGGGAATTGTGGAAATCGAGACACCATGATCCCGCATCCCACATCGGAAAGGACCATTGCAGGACAAAAACTGCAGAAAATTGTAATTATCCAAAAAGACACCCTGCATCCTGCATCGTGCAAGTTGCAGAAAGGAATTTACGGAAGGGAAAAATTGCGAAAACCAAAATCTGTGACCTGACATCTTGCATCCCACAAACTGCAGAAAAGAAGATTTCTAGCAGGAAAATCAACTTTTTAACTGATGTCTTGGATTGATTTGATCATTCATACCATCACCAATATGGCCAATATACCCTACAAGGTAGTTTGAAATAAATTAAGGGAAAACATACATAGATTCCTATAATTGCAGTTATTCAAAGGACCCATGCATCAATTGACACAACAACATGTTCATCACATTCCATCAAGCAATTACAATGCAAGAAATACAATTGTCGAGATTAACATAGACAAGAACACTTATCTTGAATATAACTTGTCCTGCAACCAGCTATGTCACTGCAACGTTCCACCCAACCATAGGCCAGTGCGCTCATCAATATCTCAAAGAAACTGCCACCCCCAAGATGGGCACGATTTCCTCTAGGAATAAGGGAACACTAGCAGACTCATACATAGCCAAGGGTGCAATAAAACTCAACCAAGAAACCACAGTTGGTTTTATCAGGATGTAGGGGAAAACAAACCAACAGATGGGTTTCATAGGCCACTCAGCCAAGCAATCTCACATTTGGGTATCACAGACTGAACACAGTCAAGCCAACATTCACCTTTAAGGACCAGTCAAGCCAACATATGGGTTTATCAAATTGTACACAGTCAAACCATCTCACTACTGTGTTTACCAGGATAACTATCCAAGCCAGCATTCATAGTTGGGTTTATCAAACTATCCATCCAAAGCTTACTCACAAGGTCAAACACAACAAGACACATCCAATCCAACAGATGGGTTTATCAGGCTACCAGCTAAGCCATCTTTCTAGTTGGGTTTATCAGGATTCTAAGGAAATGGGAAGGAAGAACTACTAAGCTAGTGATCTCATCTACATAGCTAAGAACACCTTCACAATACTTATCTAGAATGACTTCCCCACTGCCTACACACCCAACATAAGGAAGTGTCCCCTTCTCTACTCCACAATCCCTCAGGCTACACATTCCCTTCCAGTGCTCTTTGAGATGTGCATAGAAAGTTCACCAGACACTCTTATCTTATCATGAGGTTCCATGCTAGGTTTATCAAGCACATTCTATGTCTCTCCCATTCCTAATTCTTGTACATAGTTCCGACCCGAACCAGGATGCACAACACAACAAGCACATGGAGACTCCACGACTCAAGCTTAGTTGATAACATGAGTAACCGGATCTCATACACTCTGTAGTTTAAGATAATGCTGCAACATAGCAATCACAGTCTTTCCTAGGGAAAAAGACTCATAGAACATGAAAGATACACATAGGAAGAGCTTAGCTGCTCTAGTGTTTCCACACGAATGTAGAATAAAAATGGTGAATGCACCAGAACGTCCCACAACTCCCAAAATGTGAGAGTAAAACCAAAATGTGAACGCATGAGTCAAAATGGAATACGGTTCTGGTGTTTTCTTGTCCATGTAAGAAAAAAATAACATCCCAAAACTAGGTGCTCTACCCAATTCAAATTTTTCCCATACTCTTCCCCTTCCAAGCAATAACTACCTCAACCACCCTCGGGCAGAATAAATGGTTGGGAAAAGAAGACAGGAAAGAGGGTAGTTGATAGTTTTGATGGGTTGTCCTGATGACACATGGATTTTCCCCAAACTGGCTCAAGTTTAACATTTCCACCCCCTTATCCCTAGAAAAATCATGCCCCCATCTCATTATTCATTGCATCGACATAGTTGGCTATGGGTTTTCATTAATTTGCATATTTACATGATGTTTACAAACATGCTTGACTTAGCACATAAACCATAGGCATCAACCATGATCTCCTATATACCAAACATTGATCAATGAGAGGGCCTTGGAATTGAGCTCCTTGTCATGATTCGATATAATATTTACATCATATACATTAATGCAATAGGGTAAAAACTGGGGTGTTACATTCCCCTCCCCCTTCAATAGCACTATCCTCATTGCTTTACAGAATTGAAAAAAATGCTACACTAGTACTTCCCTCAGTGCTCTTCATATTTGAAAAAAAATGGATGTGCCAATCGCATGGCATCCTCCAACTCCCATGTAGCCTCTTCAGGACCATAGTGCTCCCACTGCACCTTTACCTATATTATGGCTTAGTTCCAGAGCATGGTGACCTTCCTGTCGAGGATATGCATTGGCTCAATTCAGAACTCTCCCTCGGGTTCCACCTGAACCACATCCCAATTTATCAAATGGTTAGGGTCATGTATATATTTCTTAACAAAAGAAACATGAAACATATTATAAGCCCTAGTGCTAACAGGAAATGCAAGTCTATATGAAAATGGCCCTATTATTTCGAGTACTTCAAACAACCCACAATATCTCGGTGACAACTTGGCACAACTTCCAAGATTCAAGGAACTCTTCTTTTCCCTCACTCTGAGGTAAACATGATCCCCAACACTAAACTCTATGTTCACCCTATGCTTATTAGCATATATTTTCTGCCTGTCCTGGGCGCTTTCAAATTCTGCTTGATCTTTACAACCTCCTGCTCCATCTCCTTGAGAAATTATGGATGAATCACAACTCTGTTCACTTGATTATCCCAATTCACTAGTGTCTTACACCTCCTTCCATACAAAGCTTCATATGGACTCATCCCCAAGGATGCTTGCTGTCCATTGTTATAAGAAAACTCTACCAAGTGTAAATAATCTTCCCACTTGGTTGGTTTGTCTATCACATACATGCAAAGCATGTCTTCAAGCACTTGGTTAACTCTCTCTATATTCCCATCAGTATGAAGATGGTAGGCAGTGCTGAAGTTTATCTTTGTACCCAAATCTGCAAACAATCCCTTCCAAAAATTGGAAGTGAACTTGACATCCCTATCAGAGACTATTACCTTTGGCAATCCATGCAATTTGAAAATATCCTTTATGAATATCTCGACAATGTCATCAGTCTTATGCATAGACTTAACTGGTATAAAATGGGATTCCTTTTTCAACCTATCCACCACAACCATGATGGAATCATGTTGTCTCCATCTCATTGGCAATACTGTAATAAAAGCCATGGAAATAACTTCCCATGTCCATTCTAGAATTAGCAAAGGCTGCAACAAACCTACTGGGTGTTGATGCTCAACTTTCACCTGCTGACATTTCATGCATCTAGAAATGTATTCAACCATGTCCTTTTTTATTCCTGGCTAAAAGTACTGGTTTCTAGCCGTAGCAATTGTCTTCTCATATCCTAGGTGACCAGAATATGGAGATTGATGGATCTCATCCATAACAACTCTCCTCAAATATGCTACATTTGGATAGTAAATATTGTTCTTGTAAGTAAGAAGTCCATCTTCTTCAAATTTATATCCCTCATACCTATTCTCAATACTTTGTTGCTACAATTTGTCTTTTACCTGCACATACAACTTATCTTCAACAACATGATTAACAATCTATTTCCTCAACTCAGATTGGCAAACTCTAATGGATGCCATTTGCATTTCCTACACCTTCCTATTGAGTGCATCAGCTACCTTATTCTCTTTCCCCTTTATGTGCTTGATCTCAAAAACAAACTCACATAAAAACTCCAATCACATAGCTTTCTTAGCATTTAGAGTAGGTTGATTAAACAAATACTTCAAACCACAATGGTATGTCCTTAGCTCAAAATATTCTTCCCATCAAGTAATGCCTCCACATCTTGAGAGCATGTATCATGGCTGCAAGTTTTAGATCATGAGTAGCATAGTTCTTCTCATGTTCCTTGAACTTTCTGGACTCATAACATATCATGTGGTTGTCTTGCATAAGGACCCCTCCAAGCCCTTGACCACATGCATCAGTACACACCACAAAATCTTTCGCTAGGTCTGCAAATTTCAAAACCGGTGCACTTGTGAGAAGATTCTTCAACCACTGGAAGCTTTCTTCATGCCTCACTATCCATTCAAAATTGATGCCCTTCTTTTGCAAAGAAGTGATGGAATATGAAACCTTGGAGAATCCTTCAATGGATTTCCTATAGTATCTTGCAAGTCCCATAAAAGATCTTATATCCATCACATTTCTTGGAGTAGGCCAATTCATAATGGATATAATCTTGTCAGGGTCCACAGATATACCCTCTTCTGAGATAATCTGACCCAAGTACTGAGTTCTATATTTATAGAAGTCACACTTGCTCAACTTTGCATACAACTGATGCTCCCCAAGAAATTGTAATTTCAATTTCAAATTCTCTTCATTTTCTTTCTCATTCTTAGAATAAACAAGAATGTCATCAAGGAAAACAAGATGAAACTTGTCCAAATACCTATTGAAGACACTATTCATAGGGCACATAAATGTAGCTTGTGCATTTGTGAGACCAAACGGTACCACTAGAAACTCATAATGGCCATACCTTGTTATGAAGGTTTCCTTATGAATTTTTTCATCCTTGATTCTCACCTAATGGTAATCAAACCTCAAGTCAATCTTGAAAAATACCTTTGCACCTGTCATTTGATCAAAGAGGTCATCAATCCGAGGCGAAGGATACTTTTTCTATACTGTGACCTTGTTCAAATGGCTGTAATCAATACACATTTTGAGTGTACCATATTTATTCTTTACAAATAGAACTGGTTCTCCCCAAGGAGACACACTCAGCCTGATATATTTTTTCTCCAATAGCTCTTGTAGGTGCATCTTTAGCTCTAACATTTCTGGTGTACTCATTTTGTAGGGTGTCTTGGACACTAATGCTTCTCCTGGCACAAGTTCAATTGTGAAATCAATGTCTCTCTTTCGAGCAAGCCATGGAATCTCATTAGGAAAAACATCCTTGAATTCCTGCAATACCAGAAAGTTCTCCAACCTAGGAGTTTCATTCTCGGCCACCTCCACAATATGAGCTGTGTCATGTCCCCAACCCTTACTCGGTGGAGAGGACGTGAATAACATCTAAAAACCTAGGAAAATCTAAGCCCCATGAACATAATATGAAAATGCATGAACTTAAATATACACAGATGCATACATTATCACCATATATTGGAAGAAAAATCATACATTCAAGCATTTAACATGTTCATATAAATTCATAAGAAAATACAGTTGCAGAGCTTAAATGAACAAGAATACTTATATTTGAAAGAATCTCTTCCTGCAACCAGCTATGTCATTGCAACGTTCCACCCAACCATAGGTCAGTGGGCTCTTTAATCTCTCAGGAACACTGCCACCTCCGAGCTGGGCATGATCTTTCCCAAGGAATAAGGAACACTAGAAGACTTCACCCATAGCCAAGGACATAAATAAAATTCATTCAATCCAACATAGTTGGGTTTATCAGACTTACACAGGCAGTGGTTTACACTTAGCCAAATTCACATGAGACTCAACCAAGCCAACAGATGGGTTTATCAGGCCACCAGCCAAGCCATCCTTCTAGTTGGGTCTATTAGGCTTTCAATGTGAGAAATTCAAACCAGAAAGTGAGTAATTGGAACTAGAGGAGAATCTAGAAGCATTAGTGAGGTTCACAAATCAAATTTGGGTGCAAGATTCAGCAAAAACCATCAAATTATAGTTAAATTACATACAATAATAGTTGGAAACAAGACAATTTTGGATTTTCTAACTCTTGAATTGTTATTAATAGGTTTATAAATACATCATAAGAGTTTCCAATGGATTTGGAACCTAATTGTGAGCAAAAATACCAAAATTGCCAAATTGGCATTGAACCCCCCTAGGTGGGACAATCTCATCCCAAATCTCTCCAAATGGCCATGAATTTCTGAAGTGGCATGGATGATGTGTTACAGTTTATTGATTACACTTTGGCCAATTTGGGTGTGGAAAACTAGATGGTTTAGAGTCTCAATGCCACATTAATTGCACCAAATCAAGCCAAATTCGAGCAAAATCCCACTCTAACTCCCCAAGTCAACTTTCTTGTCCGCATTCAATGAATGGGAGAACAACAGCAATGATGTATGTGCATATGTGACTATATGACTAGTATGGAGTACCCATGTGCATCATAGAACCTCAACTTGACATGGCATATGTCCACATAAGCACCCCTAGTCCACCTCATAGTGTATTAAAGCTTAAAAAAGTAATAAAATTGACTAATTAGTGTAACTAAGGTACTAATGATGGATTAATATTATAACACCCTCCATTAATCCAACAACTAAGTATGCTCACAAAATGATGAAGGCCTTGGCAACAATTTTCTCAAGTCACCTCAAGTACATAATCAGAAATTTCAACTTTTTATTTGTCCATGTGAACTAAGGAAAGAAGGAAAACCTCATGGGAAAAACCTCCCTTCAAGAATGGACATGGGGCTGGACCTGCAATGATATAACATCAAATTACCATCCTTCACTCACTCCAAGAAAATATCTTAGGTAAGTGAAGGTCTTCGCAGTGAAAGCCTTGGTAAAAATGTCGACAGTTTTCTCGTTGGATGGGAATACTGTAGTGAGACCACCCTGTCATGCACTAAGACCTGAATGTAATGCATGTGAATATCTATGTGCTTTTTCCTCTACCTTTTTACTGTATCAGTAGATATCTTTATGGCACTCTGATTATCCAACCAAATGTTGGTTGGAGAATCAATTGTGACACCAAACTCCTGAAGAATTCCCTGCAACCAAACCAATTGAGTTGCAGCATTGACTGCTTCCCTATATTCTTCCTATGCTGATGAAAGTGATATGGTGTGATATTTCTTACTTGACCAGAAAATAGGACCCTCAACAAACATGAATAAAAAACCTGATTTTGACTTTCTGTCAATTGGATCACCAACCCAATCTGAATCATAAAATGCAGCTAGTTGACGTGAGGAACTAGCTATGTAATACACTCTGAATGTCTTTGTTCCCTGGACATAATGAAGAATTCTCATGTGTCTGGTGCATGTGTATTTCTACAACACTCACAACATAATACAAATCAGGTCTTGTATTAGTGAGGTAGAGAAAGCTTCCCACTAGTTTTCTATAAAGTGTGATATCCACCATTGGGTAATTGCCAAATTGATGCAATTCAATACCAGAAAGAAAGGGTGACCTGGCTTCCTTACACTCATCCATATTAAACTTATTCATCAGGTTTGAAGCATACTATGTCTGACTTATCATTATTCCCTTACCATTTTTCTCAATATCTAAGCCCAAAAATTGCCTTAGCAATCCTAGGTCTATCATAGCAAATTCACTGTGCTAAGAGTCCTTAATTTGGCCAATTGAATTGGTACAGAAACCTATAATAAGAATATCATTGACATAAATAAAAATGAACTACAAGTTAACATCATTTTTATGCAAATACACATTAGGGTCTTATTTGCATCTTGTGAAGCCAATTGAAAGCAAGAAAACATCCATTTTTACATACCAAGCCTTGGGGGCTTACTTGAATCCATACAGTAATTTTTTCAGCCTGCATACTAATGAGGGATACTCTTGGAAACCTTCAAGCTCCTTCATATATATATCCTCCTATATTTCACCATGCAAGAAATCACTCTTTATATCCATGTGATGAACCTCCCAACACTTACTAGCTGCTAGTGCAAGAACTAGTCTAATTGACTCCATCTTTGCAACTGGTGCAAAGGTCTTTGTGTAATAAACTCCATGGACCTGAGAATATCCCTTATCCACTAATATAACCTTATGTTTTATATCAAAACCATCCGCATCAATTTTGGTCCGGTAGACCCATTTACATTGAACAACTTTCCTCTTGGGAGGAAAGGGAACCAATTCCCATGTATTGTTCTCTTGGAGGGACTGAAGCTCATCTTCCATTGCTGACTTCCACCTTGGGTATGTAAAAGATTTATGATATTTTTTTGGGTCATAAATTATCATCATGTAACATTTATCAGCAAGATAACTATCACTAGCAAATGAAGCCTTACTAATTTGTGATCTAGTTTTCCTAGGCTCTTGGGGATTTCCTGCCAATTCCCTAGCTGCTTGCACAATTTTTTCAGCCCATTTGGCCATAGATGGTGAGTAATATACATAAATATCATATTCATAAATATTCATATTAGAATTATTAGAAAAAATAGACCATGTTTCATCACTTACACATTCGAATGGTTGAGGAGAGGAGCAATCCCCCGATGCAAGTTCAAAGTCTAGAATTGGCTCTTCTTCAAATTTGACACTTCTTTCAACAAATGTTTTTCCATAAGATGTGTCAAAGACCTCACACCATTTCGTTTCCTCACCATATCCAACCATGAGACACTCCTTGCTTTGTGGCTGCAAGGATTTCCTCTTCTCTGAAGGAATTCTTGCCCATGATTTTGTCCCGAATATCCTGAAATTTGAGACATCTGGTTTTTCACCAAACCATGCCTCGTAGGGTGTCATCCCTTTCACTGATTTGAAGAAGGCTCTGTTTTGAATGTGAGCAGCATAGTTGATGGCTGCATCCCATATCTTGGGATTAAGTTCCCTCACTTCTATCATGCAAGTTGCCATCTCTTTGAGAGATCTATTCTTTCTCTCTACCACACCATTTTGTTGTGGTATGTAGGGAGTTGAGTGTTGCATTTGGATGCCACACTCCTCATAAAGTTGTTGTAGGTTATTATTCAAATATTCCTTTCCATTATCAGTCCTAAGGACTTTTATATTCTTCCCACTCTAATTCTCTACTAGTGCTTTCCAAACTTTGAGTTGATCAAACACCTCAGATTTTAATTTCAAAAAATACAACTAGAAAAATTGAGAGTAGTCATCAATAAATGTAAGAACATACCTAGATCCACAATATGAGGGAGTGGGTAGTGTACCAATCTGATCAGAATGCACCAACCCAAGTGGTTGTGTTTCTCCCCTTTCCTTCCCCTTCTCGTAGGACTGTTGAGGATGCTTCCCAATCACACATCCAATACATGCTCTAGTAGATGGCTGAATTTCTGGAAGACCTTCCACCATTCCTTATTTGTGCAATATTTGGAGATATCTGTAATTGATGTGGCCAAATATCTCATGCCATGGTTTGGAAACTTCATTGGCATGTGATTGAAGTGCTTTATCACTGGAAGTAGGGAGGAAAGTGGAGAATTTGTACATTCTCTCATGATGATCAACATACCCAACTGCAACAACTTGGTCTATTGAGATTTCAGAAATATCTACAGAGTTAGGAGAAAATATTACTCTCTTTGGCTCTCCTATATGGGTCATCTGGTAGACTGACAGCAAATTTTCTACAAGTTTCGGTACATACTGTACACCACTAAAGGACCCATGGTCTAAATAAATTTTCCCAATCCCTCTTGTCTAGAGTTTAGAATCGTCTCCCATTCGAACTACTGGGCCAACATTTGAGCTCGTGGACAAGAAGAATTCTCTCTCGGATAGCATATTCCTATAAGCACTTGAATCAATAATGAAGGATGAGGAATTAGAAGTACCTGCCACTAATGCATGACATTTCTCCTTGTCGTCACTTGAACTGGAGTTGCCATCTTTCTTCCTAGCGTTGTATGGAACTAGAATGTTGTTCTTCTCCAGCAGTTGCGCCATGGTGTCTATGGTTTTCTTCATGCATGAGCTTTCTGGATGTTATCCCTTGTGGCAATAAGATAATTTGGCCTTCTCTTTTGCTTTCTTCTCCTTTTCTTTGGGTGGATTCGTAGCTCCCTCACTGGATTTGGTTTTTTTTTATTTCTTCTCATTCAGCAACTTCAAATTATTGGACTTAGGTTTGCCCTTTGCTAAATTTGAAACCCCCACTACTAGTGCTTGATATTTGGCCTTGATGGAACCCATTTGGACCAATTTGTCCTGCTCTTTAGTGAGTGACTCCATGAAACTTGCCAGAATTGGCATTTTCTAGTTTCAAAGGGTGATTTTGCCTAAGTGAAATGTGCTCACAAAGACAGAGAACTCTGGCCCCAACTTCAAAAGTATAGACAAGATCAGTTGATCTTCCTTGTTTTTAATCGCACATTGTTTTAACTACAATACATGTGATTTGAACTTGGTGAATAAGTCTTGGATTGTGTCATAGTGCACTAGGCTCAATCTTATCAACTCATTCTCAAGCTGGTGACCACGTAACTCATCAGTTTTTCCAAATAGAGACTCAAGCTTCTCCCACACCTCCTTTGGTGATGTCAAACTGTCAAGGTGGAACAACAACTCTCTTGAGATGATCAGACACAACAAACCACATGATTCATCCAATTTGTTAAAATACTTGGCTTTTTATACAACATAATTTGGTTCCACTTCAGTGCCCATGGTAACTCTGAAAATCCCCTTGGATTTCAATTGAATCACCATCTCTGCCTTCCATTCAAATAAGTTGAAATTTGTTAGAATGATGTGTGTATCCTCCATTACTACCTGCATTGATGGTGGTGAAATTGCTAATTGGGTTACACTCAGTAATTCAATTTTATCTGGAATTCACTAACAAAGCAGCTCAAATCCACTAAAAATTTGGTCTACAACTCAAAAATATCGAACTAGATCTGATACCATGTGAGAAATTTGAACCAACAAGTGAGTAAGTTGAACAACAGGAGAATCTAGGAGCGTTATTGAGGTTCACAAATAAAATTTGGGTGCAAGATTCAGTAAAAACCATCAAATTACAGTTAACTTACACACAATGATAGTTGGAAACAAGATAATTTTGGACAGTCTAACTCTGAAATTGTTATTAACAAGTTTATAAATATATCATAAGAGTTTCAAATGGATTTGGAATCCAATTGTGAGAAAAAATCCCAAAATTGCCAAATTGGCATCAAACCCACCTAGGTGGGCCAATCTCATCCCAAATCTCTCCAAATGGGAACGAATTGCTGAAGTGGCATGGCTAATGTGTTTTGGGTCAATTATTACACCTTGGACAATGTGGGTGTGGAAAACTGGATGGTTTAGAGTCTCAATGCAACATTAATTGCACCAAATCAAGCAAAATTTGGGCAAAATCCCACTCTAGCGCCCCAAGTCAACTTGCCTATCCACATTCAATGAATGGGAGTGCACCAGAAATGATGGTTGTGCATATGTGGCTGGATGACTAGGCTGGAGTACCCATGTCGGTCATAAAACTTCAACTTGACATGGCATATGTCCACCTAAGCACCCCTAGTCCACCTCATAGTGTATTAAAGCTTAAAAAATCAATAAAATTAACTAATTAGTGTAAATAAGGTACTAATGATGGATTACTATTCTAGAAGTCAAGGAGGTGGAAAGAATGAATCCTAAGCTAGTGAGCTCAACCCTAGATCTATGAACACCCACACTGGATCTAGCCTCATTTCTAAACAATTACACACCCAACAAAAGGAAGCATTCCCTTCTCTGCTACACAGTCCCTTAGTCTATGCCTTCCCTTCCAGTGCTATTTAGTGCATGCAAAGAAGAAAATCAGTCTTCTATATTGGTCTATGAGGTTCTTTCACACACTAGGTTTATCAAGCAAATCTAGACTCTATTTCCATTCCTTTAATCAATTCAAATGCGAAATGTTGATGCACACACAAGGATCTCGGTCCTGATATTTATCAAAACATAGCAGATTCCAGGGATTACATACACACATAGAAATTTACAAATTTATGAACATTATCGGTGCCAGACCGACTACTGCAACAATACCAAAACGAACAGATTGCTGGTATTTCAAAACAAAGACACCAAATTGGATTCAGGGTAATCGTATTCGAGGAAAACAAATAGTAGACAAGAGAAAACATGAGAGAGAACAAAATTTCCAAATAGGGGAAAAATCATAACACAAAAACTAGAAACGTGAAGGATTCAAATCGTTGGATAGGAGAAATTCCTCGAAGGTTCAAACTTAAAATCATTTTTTCTTGCTTGTTGTTGCGTGAATGCAGAATTGGGTTTCCAAAACCTTTTTTTTCAATCCAAATCATGAGGGAAGGAGAAACATTGTTGCATGAGGGAAAGGTGGTCGTTTTTGGTGTTTTTTTGCCCAAGAAATTCAAAAAATGTTTTCCCCAAAGTGGGGCTCTACCCAATTTGAATTTCCCCACTCTTCCAACCCCGCACTCCCTCATCCTTAGGAACAATCATTCCCCCATCTCATTTAGTTGCATTGACATATCTGGCTATGTGTATTTAATTAAAAATTTCAATTTAACATGATGTTCAACTGTTAATGTTCAGCTAGCATAAAAAAAATACCCTTGACCACACCTTAATTAGTGAAACATAAATACTAAATTGATGGTGGGGATTTTTCCTAGCTCCCTACCATGATTATTTGCATCATTTATTTAAATGCAAACTAGGTCAAAACTAGGGTGTTACAAGCTACATACAACTTTTAACCCTTCCTACAAAATTTCTTCAACTGCATTGCTGAAATATTCCTCACAAAAATTACCTTTGGATTTCCTCTTACCACTTTCGAGTTCCCTTCTTCATCCATGCATTCAAAATTCTTATGGTAACAATAAATATTTGCCTTTTGAGCTTCTAACCAATCCATTCCAATGAGAACGTCATTGGAACCAAGGGGTAGAACATTCATATCTACACAAGTGACCAATCTATTCATCACCAATGGAAATTTCTCTACCACTTCACTAACCTTTCTCTTAGTTTCGGTGGATAGATTAACTAACCACGATTTGCTATGCCTCACTTTCTTGAAAGCACAAACCTCCACTACTCTAGGAGTAATGTAACTATGGGTAGAACCATGGTCAATAAAAATATAAATAGATTCCTCAACAATATTGCCTACAACTTCAACCACAATTGAATGATGATCTTCCTAGAGGTCCTCCAGTGCTACATAAATCGTAGGGATGACCCTCGTTGCTTGACCCACTGTTTCTACCTCTTGAAGGTTGTACGATGGCCTTGCACTCTCATTTTCAAGTGGACAATTCCTGCACATGTGGGGTCCTCCACATCTCCAACATTGGAGTGGTTCTTTGATCTGCTGTGGATCTCTTGGCTTTTCTCTCACGACTCTAGCTGGATGCTTTTCAGCTTGGGATGGCTACTTCTGTTGATTCTTGAAGTTAGAAGGTTTAAAACCTTTCTTCCTTTATTCATAATTCTCATTCTTCTTGTCCTTCCAAGTCCTCTCACAGTCACTTTTTCCTCTACTTTGCTCATAGAAATACTTAGATTTCCTTATTATTTCTTCCATATTTCTAGGTTCACAAAACTCAATTATGTCTTTGTAAGATTGAGTCAATCCACTTAGGAAACTATGGATTTTCACTTTCTCATCCTTGATATACCTTACATGTCTCAACACTTATAGGAACTTGTTTACATACTCTTCCATGGTCTGCTGTTCCAATCTCATCTCATGAAATTATTTGATATTGTCATCATAGTACTTGTTACAGAGGTATTTCTGCTTAAAATACTTCTGGAACTATTTCCACACAATTTTTCTTTCATTAATCTTCCTCACTTGCATGCAGTGCTCCCACCATATGGATTATCTTCCACTCAAATTGAAGATGGCTACTCTAGCCTTCATATTTCCAGAATAATCCTGGACTTGGAAATACTTCCTCATCCCAAGAATCCAAGCCTCAGCTTCTTGACCATTTTTTGTCTCACTATTGAAGGTAGGTGGCATTGCCTTCTTAAACTCGTCCTATTAACACTCCAGGAAAATCCTCTAGGTTGCAGCTCGAGGATGCCTAGTAACTTAAATATTTTTATGGTTTTCTAAGTGGATTAAGCCAGGTGACCTATAAACTTCACACTCTCAATACATGGATGAAACTCAATCAGGGATAAGGCCTCTAATTACCATTGTTCAGAGGTTGACAATATGGTGCAGATATGGAGAACTTATCATGATGGAAGATCCATACATAGAACATATATATATAAATGGCTAATCATGACAAGGAAAGCACTTATAATTCAAATCACATTAATATGCTAATAGGGTGACAACTATTAGACATTAATTAACCTGAATACACATTCAAGCATAAGCACATAATAGACAGAAAATGGAAGTTGAACATATGATAACAAAAAAGCTTATATTAGGTCATGAGTAAAATGAGAAGCTTGACAATAGAAATGGTCTACAATTCCTCGAAGTCGAACCCTTTCAATAAAAAAAGTCTTAGGCTTTATAGCCTTTACAAAAATACTCAAATCCTAAAAACTTGGATCTGATTTAACAAAAATAAACAAAATAATTTTTTTTTGCAAAATTAGGTTAAAAAACCCTAACTAACTACTACTCTAACTAACAGTAGAATTCGTTCACTGTATGAACCTTCAGATAACTAAGGTAGCTGCTAGAAATCACTGCCACTAGAACCATGTTGGTTAAGTCACTATTTCACTTTGATAGCTAAGTGTTGGTGGCTTTTTCTCCCTTATGTCATAGCAAAACCGAAGCATACCTTCCATGATTTTTTCTTCAGCGTCTTTCATGTTTATACTTTGTCCCTAAGCCATCCATATTCACCCAAAACTGGTCTTGCATGTCAAAACTTAATATTATGCTTCTGTCTTCTTTCGGTGGTTAAGAGGCCAAAATATCAGAATTGTTAGCTGCCCAAAGCGAGGCTTTTGGTGGCTAATGAAATGCCTCGGCATCTACCTAAGCCATTGAAAGCCTTGTTCTTCAAAAATTCTTGGGCCACCTCCGAAACTATTATGTCAAGTTTTTTTGCTCAACTTTCTTCTTCAGCAGGATCTATATTAGGAGGGTTAACAGTAGCTTGGCTGGATTCTAGAGGCTGAAGGCTAATTGTAGCTTCATCTAGGGTTTCTAATGTGAGGTGACTTCCAGGGTTTAGCTTGGCCTCCTTCATCCGTAGTTTCTAAATATTGATAATCCTATACAATCTTGTGTTGTCTTTTAGGTACCTTGTATTTAGTCTCTTTAAGAAAATATCCCTTTCTCTCTTCTCTAAGTAAGATTTATACATCAGCTTGTTCCTACTGGTCAATGTAGCATTATTTCTCTTTACCTCTCTAACCATAACTTCCATCTCATATACTTGCTTCAGCAATTGATTTATCTTTTATGTCTTGGGCTTCCTGGAGGAAGCCTTCTCTGCTGGTTCATCTTGCTCTTTAGGTGTAGGTGATGGAATTTCTTGAATCTCTTCTACAACCTGTAAATCTAGGTCTGCACCTTCTTCTTATTCCTCTTCTGAATTTGAGTAGGGCAAGTTCAAAATGTTCTCACTGTGTATTGCAACTTCCTAACCCTTCTCACTAAAATCCAAGTTTCTTTTGACCTTCTTAGATTTGGAAGAGGAAGGAGGTTGTTCTGCTACTACTAGGGATATACCCTTTCTCTTTCTTCTCCCACTCCTTGTTGTACTGGACTTTTTGGAAGGAGACTTCCCCTTTTCTTCTGGCTGAAGGCCTGTTTCAAATCCATTCCAAAACAAGAAATAAGGCCATGCCATATTCCTCCTCTTTAGCAATTCTTGGATCAGAAGTTGGATAAGGCCATGATGAGACAATCTACCAGCAATCTTGGTTGGCTGAGCCTTCATCTGGTATGCTATTTTTTGTTGATGTATTTGTAACTTGGGAATGTATTCATCTATTTATCTTATGTATTATAACCCGATGTTTATTCCGAGATGTATCTATAATGTAATTGAGTCATATTGTCATGCCTTGATGTTTCGATCGGGAGGATCAATTATGTCAACAAGTCATGTCAAGTCATAGTGGGTAACCCTTTGATTGTCTAAGGGTTAAAGTCCCCGTAGTTCTAGGGCACTAGGGTTATTAGAATATCCTAGTAGAGGTCGGCCTTGGTAGGGTTTTAGCCATGTTGTGATTAGTATAAATAGAGAACTGGAGTCTCTATTTATTACACAACTCATCCACACTGAAGTGTAGCACATAGTTGAGGAAGGAGAAGACACTCGGGCTAGTCAAGAAGAAGATTACTGCTATCGGGAGATCACTTACTGTTTTGGGGCTTTTACTATTTTGGTGCTGATTCTATCTCTAAGGAAGTTGCAGAGTTTTCTCCTTTATGGTTTCCCTGAGGAAAAACACTGTGTTCATTGTCTCTTGTGTTTGATTGTTGTACTTGTTATTCTCTTAGTTAAAAATCCTAATAATTCTAGCTTAATGTTGAAAAACTAACATGGTATCAGAGCTAACCTGAGAAGAAGACATTGTGCAGCTACAGGAACTAGGGATTCCTAGTTTGTGGATCTTCCTCCATATATTTTCAGCAAAAGTAAGGTGGAATAACTCTCCTCCTTAGGGCGCATCTTTCTATCGAAGCAGAATCCAATTCTGATGTTTTTCAGTTTTGGACCTGTCACTGCTGCTGAAAATTAGGGCTTTTCACAGAAGAGGAATTTTTTAGTGAGCCCAATCATGGATTGGTATCCTCCACAAAATCAAAGTTAGGGTCAAATTTCAAAGCATTTGGGTGGACAGAACTCTGGAAAAGAAAAACCATAATTTGCTCCTGAACCAACTCTGCAGGATTTCAGCTCAAGTTTCAGATCCAACATCTTGACCTGGTAAGATCTAAAATATTTTGTATTTCCATTTGAGATTCTTAGTTTAAGATGTCTCATCATACCAATATTGATGAAAATCTTGATGGAGCTGATAACTTTTGATCCTAGAAGTATAAGATCTCCATGGTCCTGGAAGAAAATGAATTTAACTCCTACATCCATGAGGAGGTTCCATTTCCAGAGGGAGATGAGGCAAATTCCTTACATAAGAAGAATATGGTTATGGAAGATAGGATCATTTATGATTCTATCAAGGATCACCTTATCCCACAGGTGCCCTGTATCAAGACACCTAAAGCTATGTTTGATGCCCTAACCAATTTTTTTGAAAGGAAGAACATAAACCGGAAGATGACTCTGAGGAATCAACTAAAGAATGTGAAAATTTAGAATGAAAATACTATCCAGTCCTACTTCACAAGGGTTTCTCAGATCAAGGAATAATTAGAATCTGTTGATGAAGAAGTGGAAAATGCAGAGATTGTAATGACTGCTTTGAATGGCCTTCCTAGGTCATGGGATTATTTCATCCAAGGAATATGTGCAAGAAAGAAGTTAGTCAAGTTCAACAGACTATGGGAAGAATGCTCTCAAGAAGAAGCTCGGATAGCATCCTGAGAAGAGAATATGGGAAGTGAAGATCAAGCTCTCATAGTTCACTCCAAGAGGGGAAGAAGAAATCCTCATTACTCCAAAGGTAAGAACTCTCATTCTAAGGATAACAATAGAAAGGATCTATCTAGATTGAGATGTTATACATGTGATGAAAAAGGGCACTTTTCAAAATACTTTCCCAAGAACAAGAACCACTCTCATAATAAGAAGGGGAACAAAAAAAGACATCATGCTCACGCTGCAGAGGATGATGAACCATCCAAGAAGAGATCCAGATATGAAAGTGAAGATTCTTCAAGTGAGGATGAATATGTTTTGATTTCTGCTCTCACAGGTAACATTACTCATGGCAGTGATGATTGGCTTATAGATAGTGGGGCTTCCAAACATATGACTGGATTCAAGGAATCTTTTGTAATACTATCAGAACATGAATCACTTCACAAGGTGAAACTAGGAGATGACTACCAATATCCAATAAAAGGTAGTCGGAAATCTTCATATAAACTAGACTCTGGTAAGTCTCTAACAATGAAGGAAGTATTGTTTGTACCAGGACTCAAGAAGAACCTTCTCTCCATATCAGCATTGGATGCAAAAGGAATGAGGGTTGCATTCATAGATGGTCAAGTCATCATGTGGCCAAGAGGAAAGACTATCGATCATGCAGTAGTGATTGGAGAACAAGAAGGAGGATTGTACAAATTGAAGGGCCATCCAGAACAAGCATTGTTCCATGACTCAGTAGAGCCAAATGAACTTTGGCATAGAATTATTGCACATGTGCATTATATAGCACTACCTATTGCAAGCAAAGTAGTTGAAGGTCTTCTAGAAATCCAAGAAAAACATGATGGATTATGCAAAGTATGTGCGAAAGGAAAGAATACAAAGAAGACATTTCCTAGCAGTGAAAGCAAAGCCAAAGGAATCCTAGAAATCATTCACTCTGATGTATGCGGTCCTATGTCATCAACCTCACTAAGCGGGTATGCATATTATGTTTCTTTTATTGATGGTTTTTCTAGGAAGACATGGGATTACTTCATGAAGAACAAAGATGAAGTATTCAACAAATTCAAGGAATTCAAAGCCTCGATTAAGAACTAGACTGAAAAGAAGATCAAGACTTTTCGATCAGACAATGGCAAAGAATTCACTTCAAATGAATTCAAGAGGCTATGCAAAGACTGAGGGATTAAGAGGGTTGTCCACTCCTTATAATCCACAACATAATGATGTTGCATAAAGAAAGGATAGAAATATCATGGAAGCCGCAAGAGCAATGCTTCATGATCAAGATCTTCCTATGCATCTTTGGGCTGAAGCTGCCAGAACAGTGGTGTATGTATAGAACCGTACTCCACATAGAGTACTTGAGAACAAGACTCTTGAAGAAGTATTCTCCAGAAAGAAACCAGAAGTCAGTCATCTAAGAATATTTGGTTGTCCTGTGTACATACATATCCCAAAGGAGAAAATGACAAAATTAGATCCTTCAGGAAAGAAGGGTATATTCGTGGGATACTCTGAAAGCTCGAAGGCTTACAAAATCTATTTCCCAGGATACTAGAAGATTGACATCAGAAAGGATGTGACATTTGATGAAGACATAGCCTACAATAAATCCAGAAAGATACCTGCTAAAGAACCTGAAGAAGCAAAAGCACCCAGAATTCCTGATACAACCATGAATGAAGAAGCTCAAGAAGAAGATCGAGAATTTGAAGAACCACAAAGACCTATAGATCCACCTCTGTAGAATAATCCTCATAAGAGGAAACCTGCTTGGGTACAAGAAATTATCCAAGGTGTGGAAAGATATGGGACTCCAAAAGAGAATCATAGAGAAAGAAAGAGAACCAGATCCTGCTCCAGGTATGTATCTCTACTATGTGATTTAATTGATAAACAACCTTCCAGTTATGAAGAAGCGACATAATGGAAAGAATGGAAGGATGCTATGATCGAAGAATATCAATAAATCATGAAGAATGATGTGTGGGATGTTGTCCCAAGACCAAAAGGGAAGTCAGTTGTAACTTCCAAATGGATCTATAAGATCAAGCATGTTGCAGACGGTAGCATTGAAAAATATAAAGCAATATTTGTGGCTCGGGGGTTCTCTCAGAAAGAAGAAATAGACTACGAATAAACCTTTGTACCTGTAGCAAGATACACTTCCATCAGATCAGTACTTGCTCTGGTTGCAGTGATGAAATGGAAGANGGGTTTCTCTCAGAAAGAAGAAATAGACTACGAATAAACCTTTGTACCTGTAGCAAGATACACTTCCATCAGATCAGTACTTGCTCTGGTTGCAGTGATGAAATGGAAGATACACCATATGGATGTCAAGATAGCCTTCTTGAATGGTTTAGTAGAAGAGGAAGTGTATGTAGAATAACCACTCAGTTTTGAGACACATGACAGAGAGTCTCATGTATGCATATTGAAGAAAGCCTTGTACGGTTTGAAACAGGCACCTAGGACCTGGTATGGTAGAATTGATAGTTTTCTATCCAGTTTGGGCTTTACCAAGAGTAAAGAAGATTCCAACCTTTACTACAAGGTTGAAGATGGAAACCCAGTGATGCTTCTACTATATGTAGATGATATATTTGTGATAGGTACAGATGGGTTGATTGTTGACACGAAGAGAAAGCTTGCTGCTGAGTTCAATATGAAGGACTTGGGTATGATGCACTACTTTCTAGGTATGGAGGTGTGGCAGAATATAGATGGAATATTCCTTGGATAGGGGAAGTATGCAGTAGAGGTCTTGAAGAGGTTTGGGATGATGGACTGCAAGACTATGGCCACAGCTATGGCATCAAACCTGAAGCTATTGAACAATGCTTCATCAGAGTTGGTTGATGCTACAATGTATCGTCAGATGATTGGGTCATTGATGTACCTGACGAACACGAGACCAGAAATTTTCTTTGCTGTGAACACCTTGAGCTAGTTCTTGAAAGATCTGAGAAATGTTCACTTGATTGCTGCAAAGCATATTCTGAGGTACCTAAAGGGTACAGTTGATTATGGGCTCAAGCATGATGCAAATCAGAAAATTAACCTGGAGGGTTATGTTGATTCAGATTGGTCAGGCAGTGCCATCGATAGGAAGAGCACTTTAGGATGTTTCTTTAGTATGGGATCAGGTGTGATCTCTTGGTTTAGCATGAAGCAATCCTGTGTGGCACTGAGTATAGTTGAAGCAGAGTATGTCGTAGCTTGTTCAGCTAGTTGTGAGGTAGTATGGCTATGGAAGATACTATCTAATTTGTTTGATCTCTAGTTGGATGCTACTTGTATACATTGTGACAACCAGAGTTGTGTGGAGTTGTTAGAGAATCCAATGTTCCATGGAAAGTCAAAGCATATCGAGATCAAGTATCACTATATCAGGGATATGGTGTAGAAGGGAGCTGTGAAGCTCCAGTATGTTGCGATGAAGGAATAGATAGCTGATGTATTGACAAAGCCATTGGATAGGCTGAAGTTCAAGTACTTCAAGGAGAAGCTTGGTGTTATGCAAATCGAGGTTTCCTCCAAGGGAAAGTGATGAGTTCCATAGCCATTCTGACATTGTGAGAGGATTGGTTCCTTCCATGGTCAGATGTAAGGGCTGAACCATTCTGTCATGGTGAGAGGATTGGTTCCTTCCATGACAGATATGAGTGCTAAGAACCATAGCCATTCTGACAAGCAGGTCAGATGTAAGGGCTGATCCATTCTGTCATGGTGAGAGGATTGGTTCCTTCCATGACAGATATGAGTGCTAAGCCATTCTGATATGACTATAAGATTGGTTCCTACATGATTAGATATAAGGGATATTTCCATTCTTGGAATGGAGTTTCTTGGTGAGGTACCAGGAAAACTCATTCTAGGACTGAGGGTTGTTTTGATATGACCATGAGATGTTCTCTCACATGATCAGATATGAGTGCATGGCCATTCTGATGTGATAGAGGGATGTGTTCCCACTTGATCAGATGTAAGGGATGAATCCATTCTATCATGGCTAAAGGATTAGTTTCCTCCCATGTCAGATATGATTGGTAATCCATTCTGACTTAGTGTCTAATATAAGGGCTACCACCATTCTTTGAATGGAGCTAGCTGGTTAGGTACCAGGGATCCTTAGTCTAGGACTAAGAGCCATTCTGATGTGACTGAGGGATTTGTTCCCACATGATCAGATATAAGTGTAGTGCCTTTTCACAGATGGTAGTAGTTTGAGTTCCTACCATGCTGGTGATTGTAAGTGCTGATCCTTTCCACAGATGGTAGTAGTTTGAGTTCCTACCATGCTGGTGGATGTGAGTGCTGTGCCTTTCCATAGATTATAGTAGTTTGGGTTCCTATCATGCTCGTGGTTGTAAGTCCTGAGCCATTTCATAGATGATAGTAGTTTGAGTTCCTATCATGCTGGTGAATGTGAGTGATGGGCCTTTCTCATATGATTATAGGATTGGTTCCTACATGATTAGATGTGAGTGCTGGGGATGCCTTTCTGATGAGTAGGTCAAATGTAAGTGCTAGGAAGGCTATTCTGACTTAGTGTCAGATAGAAGTGCCGAAGAATACCTACATGGAGGCTAGGACTACAACTAGCATGAAAAAGGGCTGGATCTGTAGAATTTCCTGTGATGAGAAGAATCATGACATAGCACCCATGATGATGATTTCCAGTGATGATCCAGATCGAGTGATGATCGATATCCAGTGATGATGATCCAGCACTCATGATCCAGATCGAGTGATGATCCAGATCTAATGATGATGCCCAGTGATGATCCAGCTCGAGTGATGATCCAGATCCACTAATGATGACTAGTGATGATCTAGATCGAGTGATGATCCAGATCTAGTGATGATGTCCCATGATGATCCAGATCGAGAGATGATCCAGATTCGAATAATGAAGATGACTTGAAGATGAAGATGAATTGAAGACTCAGAAGACTTTAGATGTAGATGACGAGATGATCCAGTTGATACAGAGAAGAAGACCAGTGTTGAAAATTGCGTCGAAAGAATACGTTCCTAGTTAAGAGGGAGTGTTGATGTATTTGTAACTTCAGAATGTATTCATCTATGTATCTTATGTATTGTAACCCGATGTTTATTCTGGGATGTATCTATAATGTAATTGAGTCATATTGTCATGCCTTGATGTTCTGATCAGGAGGATCAATTATGTAAACAAGTCATTTCAAGTCATAGTGGGTAACCCTCCGAATGTCTAAGGGTTAAAGTCCCTGGAATTCCGGGGCACTAGGGTTATCAGACTCTCCTAGTAGAGGTCGGCCCTGGAAGGGTTTTAGTCATGTCGGGATTAGTATAAATAGAGAACTAGAGTCTCTATTTATCACACAACTCATCTACACTCTAGTGTAGAACATAGTTGAGGAAGGAGAAGACACTGGGGCTAGTAAAGAAGAATATTATTGCTATCGGGAGATCACTTACTGTTTTGGGGATTTTACTATTTTGGTGTTGATTCTATCTTTGAGGAAGTCGTGGGGTTTTGTCCTTTATGGTTTCCCTGAGGAAAAACACTGTGTTCATTGTCTCTTGTGTTTTATTGCTGTACTTGTTATTCTCTCAGTTAAAGATCCTAATAATGGTAGCTTAATGTTGAAAAACTAACATTTTTCCCAAACTCTTCTGTAATTAAAAGGGAAAATTTAGTGGGATTTTAATTGTTAAGTGGTTCATTAATTTAAAATGGTATATCATGGCTTTATTATATCTTCCTTCACATGTTATGTAGGCCACAATGACCTTTAATAGTTAATGCCACCTCTCTTCTAAATAGGAGGATGGCACACTCTTCTTCCACACCACTCCTCTATGCTCAAGCTTTAGGTAAGACCTGAACTCTATATCCTTTGGTATGGTTGTTTTGAACCACTTTTCTCTTATGCCAGGGAGTTCACTCGCTTCATTAATTAGGGATTTCATCTATGTGGAATTCCTCTTTTCCTATGACTTCCTTGGAGCCATCAAATGAGAGATAAAATGCCTCAGCCACCTACTGATGTGAACCTTGTATCTTCTCACAAAACCTATAGAAGCCAGCATATTAGAAAATTTTACAAACATTTGGATGTGCTTCCAAATAGATGATATCTCCCAATTCCTACCTAAGAGTAGGTCCTCCCTTCTTCATCTTGTTGAATTCCATTCCTGGGTACCTGCAAAAATATTTTTCAATTATGTATGATAGTGTTTTAGTAGGCTACTTCTTAGATATGGATTTCGAGTGGAGAGAAATGCCAAAGTCGAGGGTCAGGTGTACTGAATATTTTTCACTGATTATGAGGGCTTTATCCTTCATGATTGAGGCTGAGGTCATAGGGTGATGTCTTGAGTTGATATTTTCAAGACCCCTTTCCCAGCAATGATGTCAAAATCAGCCTAGATACTCATTGGGACTTTCGGCAACTTTGTGGATAGTTAGAGGGAGAAGGAGCATTTCATCACATCAGTCATCAAAAGTTTCAAATAAAGGCCTTATTACTCATTCCCTCATGTAGTTACACAACCTCATGTCCTTTTGGTGGTTTATCACGCCCTTTACTGATCATTGTCTTCCTAATAGGGTTTGATTTGACTAATTTCTAACTTTTTCTCTTTTTTCCCTTTTCGGTGGTTAACAGTCTTCAGGAATTTGTCTGAAAGCCACCAAAAAGATGGATTTTGGTGGCTAATTAAATGATAATCCTTTCTCCCAAGCCACTAAAACCATTTTCCCAATGTTGCGGTGAAACCCATCTTTTGGTGGATAGTGGCCTCGCCGAATATTCTTTTTAATTGTCGAAATCTTGTCCTTTTGGTGGCTAATGAAAGATAAGAGCTTTCCACTAAGCCATTGAAAGTGTTTTTTCCCCAACGCCTTTTTCCCTACTTTCAGTGGTTAACCCCCCTCTTGAAATGTTTACTACTCTTTCGAAAGCATCACTTTTTGATGGCTAATGAGATTTTTGACATCTTGCCTAAGCCACTAAAAACACCTTTACCAATGTCTCTTTTTGTCCACTTTTAGCGATTAACCCCCTTCTTGGAATTTTCACTAAGCTACTGAAATTAACACTTTTCGGTGGCTAGAGTCATTTGAAATCTCACCTAAGCCACCGAAAGTGTTTTTACCATTTACTTTCTCGAGCCCGCTTTCGGTGGTTTACCTTTATCTTACGTTAAACCGTTAGCTCATGAAACAAATCTTTTCAGTGGCTAATGAGATATTAAGAACCCCACCTAAGCCATCGAAAGCTAAAACATACAATTTCTTCAACCATAGCACAAACAGAGACCTTTAATTTGTTAGTCATCTTTAAATCTTTCATTACATGACTTGAATTCTTCATACTATCAAAATAAATTTATTTTGGGAGATAACATCTAGCTCCTACTTGGGGATGGGAAGCTCCTTGCGAGGTCCTAAGAACCCTAGACCAAAATGTCTTTCCCTGAAGAAAAGTAAAAAATTAACTCTATCATTTATTGTTCCATTGGGCATGGAGTTTATTCTGTAAGCAAAAACAACCTACTAACTACAAATTTACAATAATAAGGCCTCAGAGCCTCAAATAAAGTAAAGTTTCAGAAAATGCCCATTCACTAGGCCATCAAATACCTCTTCCCCTTCCAGATTCTGCAATTTGGAGGTGTTATTCTTTTGTACCTGAGCTATCACAAAAGGGCCAATACACAAAGAGTAAAACTTTCCATGTTTTCCCTTGTCCTTTCTGACAGCATCCCACATGAGGACCCAATATCCAACCTGAAAGTTGTCTAATTTTTCTCTTTTGTCAAACATGACCTTTATCTTCTGTTGATGGGCATCTCATTTTCCTATCACTTGTTCCCTAACTTGTTGCAACTCCACCAGATCCATCATCCTCACCATATCATTTGGTTCATATTCCTCTTCTTGAAATAATTTTTCCATTGGCAGAATGAGTTGAATGAGAAAAATGACCTCAGTACCATAAACTAATTTGAATGGAGAAGTACCTATAGATATTTTGTCTATTACCCTATCATCCTGTTATCACTCCAGGAAAATCCTCTAGGTTGTAGCTCGAGGATGCCTGGTAACTTACAATGTTTTTGGGGTTTTCTAAAATCGATCAATTCAGGTGACCTATATATCCTTCCACTCTCAATACATGCATGAAACTCAAATAGGTACAAGGATTTTAGTTACCACTGTTCATAGGTTGACAATATGGTGCAGTGATAGAGAACTCATTATGCTGGTAGATTCATACATATAAATGGATAAGTCATGATAAGGAAGGTACTTATAATTCAAATCACATCAACATTCCAATAGGGTGAAAGATATCAGTCATTAATTAACTTGAATATAACCTTAATAACACATTCAAGCATAATCATAGAGAAGACAAAAATGGAAGCTGAACAAATAATAAGAGAAGAGCTTATATCAAATCATTAGCAAAATGAGAAGTGGACAATAGTATAGGTATATAAGTCCCTGAAGTCAAACCTTTTCAATAAAATAAGTCTTAGGCTTTATAGCCTTTACAAAATAATCAGATCCTTAAAACTTGGATCTATTTTAACAAAAGTAAACAAAATAATTGATTTTTGTAAATTTAGTTAAAAAACCCTAATTAACTACTTGTCTAACTAATTGTAGAATTAGTTCACTGTATGAACCTTTAGATAACTAAGGTAACTGCTGGAAATCACTACCACTGGTCCTCTGCTGGTTAAGTCACTATTTTCCTTTGACAGCTAGGTATTGGTGACCTTTTCTGCTATTATGTCATAGTAAAACTGAAACAGACCTTTCCTGATGCTTTCCTCTGCGTCCTTCATCTTCAGACTTTGTCCCTGAGCCATCTATATTCAACCAAAACATGTCCTGTGTGCCAAAACTTAATTTTAATCCTTTGTCTTCTTTTGGTGGTTAAGAGTCCAGACTATCGAGACCATTAGCTATTGAAAGAGGCCCTTTCAGTGGCTAATGAATTTCCCTAGCGTTTGCGTAAGCTATCGAAAGCCTTGTTTTCCAAAAATCATTAGGTTTCTTCCAAAAATGTTCTTTTAGGTCTATCTGCTTAGATTTCTTCTTCAACGGGCTCTGTGCTAGGAGGGATAATAGTAGCCTGGCTTGTTTCTGGAGGCTGAAGGCTAACTATAGCTTCAACTAGGGTTTCCAATGTGGGGTGGCTGCTAGGGTTTTTCCTGGCCTCCTTCAGCTGCAGTGTTTGGAGCCTAATCATCCTGTACAATCTAGTATTGTCTTTTAGGTACATTGCATTCAATATTTTTAAGAAAATATATCTTTCTCTCTGCTCCAGGTAAGAATTATGTAGCTATAACTAGGAATATTTCACCTTCTGCAGACATAAGTTATTCCTTTGGTCTGAATGGTTCAGATCCAGAACAAATGAGTGAACGACAAAGGATGAAGACCTTCCTTGGATGTCATAGACACCTGGAATGCTGCTTCGATAGTGAACCTATGTACATGCAAACATATCAACCATGCAAACACATCAAAGATGCCAGAAAATAATCTACTTATCCATGTTAGTGACTAAGAGATCTAACAACATGTACATGCGAAATCCAAACAACAGTAATGTGGGACGAAAATCAGCTTTGCATTAAAGATGTATGGAAAAGCTTACAACTATTTCCTTAGTGTCGATAAGCATCTCCATGAGACAAACACTTCATCCCCTTAAGCTCCAAATTTTCTCTCTATGCTCTCCAATGGCTTGGGCTAAGTGGTTAATCCAACATCATAACAATACCTCTATCGTCCCCCCCTCAACTATGGACATGAGCTTGTATTTATAAGGCTCAATTGATAGGAATAGTTGATAGAATTGTGGATGATGTGGCCTCTAAGATCCTATGATGGGGGATCTCAAGCTCAACTTACCCATAATGATAGGGGTAATAGAGGACATGAGGCTCATGATCTAGAAGCCTCGAGAAACTTCTCTTTTTCCCATTTTACCCAGGGTACCGCTTTTCTTCTCTTATGACAGAGTGGTTTAGATGAGAAACACTTATGGACCAAAGACCACAAGCGGTGGCACCACTTATGGCAAATAGGATACAGGAGGTGCAAGCAAGGTATTACTCATGGGTCATAGTAAAAATGTGGTGTTGAGTTTTTTCATGTAGAATTGACAAACAACATAGGTTTCCACTATAAGTGCTTAGATTAAGGGAAAACCTGTAAGTCAAACGTCTTATCACATGGTGGTGATAGGAATTGGGTATAACAGAATGCCCCCCAAAGCATGAGACTTAGAGGGATATGATAAATGAGAGCTTTGAGAGAACAAGTTGTCACTTCAAGGTGAAAATGTCAGCTCAATCAGAGCATGTCATCAAGTAGGCATCTATAGTACATCAATATTTTTTACTCATAGACACAAGTAACCAACTCATGGATGTAGACCAATACAAGGTAGATCCATGGGAGGAATAAACAAGCATGGCTAATAGAATAAAATGTAGATCCATGTGATAGAGGACTCAAACTTGGACATAGCTACCAAACATACAATGTAGATCTATGTCATATAGATGCAAATTTGAGCATAGCCACGACCATACAAATGTGGATCCATGCTAGATATACAAAACTCCATTGCAACCTAGGAAAAACAATGAGGACTTAAACAAATACCCAGGGTCTTCATCTTGTCTTTCACAAAGTAGGATTCTATCCATGTGATTACAATGATCTGAAGTCGAACATGGCAGAAACCACTTGATTATCGGCAAATGATGGGAATCGTTAATAAGTGCGAAGGAGATCACCATTGATGTCAATGATTCCCAAGGTACCCTAGTAAAATATATTGAGTGTGAATAGATGTCTTGATGTCAAACATCAAGTTGTTTCTATCGATCAAAGGTCAATGATGTGAACCTATGTCGAGAGTGAGAGAATTTGTCATTAAGGCATATAGATCTCAACGTACTAAGTTTTGTTTCTAAGACTATTTCCTGGATGATGAGCTGATGTCGATGGGAAAAGTGTCGTCGAAGGAGGGCCATGATGAGTCCCACATCGATGACATGAAACTCAGAAAATAGTTCTGGAATGATGTAAATGTAGTAACCATAGGACTGACTCAAAAGTACTGACACAGAGACTATTTTCACTATAGAGGAAAAATTCTTCAACTTCCCTTTGAACATCTGGTGGCACGACAAAATACTTGGTAGCATGACTACACAAGACAAAAACACAAGGCGATAGTGGACAATGCATTTTTTTGAAAGACTAAAAGGATCGGCATGATTCATGAGAGTGGATCATCATGAAGATTAGCTGAATACCCAATTGACTGAAATGATATGCAAACAAGTGCCATGTTCAAAGGTAACGACAAACTACTACCATTTATTTGCAAAATGATTCCCTTCCCATTTCCCCCCATCATGGTTGATTAGTGCCTCTTTTTAGTTTTATGAGTTCAAAGAGGGTAACAAACACTCAGTATAGCTCATCCAAAGACAAGTCCAAAATCATATGTTATACAAACCTGAGAGAGGTGGGGTCCGTTCTCAAAAGAGGGTCTCTCAATGTTTAATTTAACAAGTCCAATGAAAGGAAACTTGATATCATTCATGTTTAGAGAGTCTGAATGACCACGAAAGAAGACTCCAAAGGGCCCTTTTTCATATGAATTAGTCCTTAAGGCTCGAAAAAGTATAAAATCATAGTTTAGAGAACTCTTCCAATCATGATTGGCTAGTGTTCCTTTTTCATAAATAGTCTATCCGAACTGAAAAAGAGATAACCTACCATCGGAGAGACAACTCTTCAAATGCTTTAACAAGCGTGAATAAGAAAAGATGACTCAACAATATTTTCGTATTTAAGGATCCCAAAAAGAGTTTAAAGAAGAATCCATTAGGTCTCCTTTTACTATGAGATATTTTACGAGCTTGAAAAGAATAAAAAATGGACTCAGACCTTTGATTCTAGGTTTTGAGAGCATGAACAAAGTGTTGTAATAAATTCTCAATGACTTTTTCCATTTTATGGTAGTACGAAAACATAAAAAATGAACTCCCAAGACTTTACTGCTACTATTCTTCTATCCTGCAACGACTCAAAACAAGTGTTAAATGCACCAATAACTAACATTAAGGGATTATGACTGATAAATTTTGAGTAATAAGCAATTTTAAATCAAAACTATAGCATGTCAAACCCAAAAATGTGTACAAAAGTCATGTAAATAGTGAAAAATAAAATCATTTTGTTATTTACCCATAGTGGAGAGCAATTTGAGCACTCTACTAGTCAGATCTTCAGTTGCTGATATCGGGAGTGTCCACCATCGGATTCGAGAACCGTCAGTTCCAGGTAATAGCCTAGACCCTACTATTTCATATTATGCTTTTAATTTTTAATTTTGATGGTGTTTTGGGCTTGTATGACAAGCCCTAAAATCATGGAAGCGGGCACCACGCTTATCCCTTGTGGGATATGTGGTACCCCACTAGAATCGCGCCGAAAACACAGCACACAGGCGGTACCATCACCTGTCTTCAATGGTGCATAGGTAGTGTCAGCTGTGAAGATGTAAAATTAACTACACAAGAAAAACTAGACCATTTCATTTGACTTGAAATATTAATAATGATTCTATTGGGTCTTGTGATTGGTTTTTGCAGGTTCTAGCTGATAAAAAATGGTCATATGGAAAGAGAGATAGCATGAGAACGATGACTCCTTCACTGAAAGGAATGCGGGTTATATAGCCCCATTAAGAGACTACAGAATCCTAAAATTCTTCTAGACTCCCAGTATGGTATCACACAAGCGATTTCTTGAGCATATACTCCAGAAGTGGAATTCAGAGCAACAACACTTTGAGTTTGGGGCTCATATTCTGATAGTTTAGGTAGAGGATATCTACTTCCTTACTATCCTTTCGAGACAAGGTGCTCCCATATCGCTAACTGGTTCCCGTGGAGGGGACATCACTACACAGGAGTTGATAAACCCTCACTTTGTCCCTGGGACAAGGACATCGGGGAAGAAAATCCCCATAAAGGCAGTGATGGATGGACCTCTATGGAGTGTATTGTTTATGATGCAGAGAGTGGTACGAAGACAAGGAGTGCACCAGGATTCTATGGCACATATCCTCTATTCCATAGAGGCCATGGTGCCTATAGTCTTCAACTGGGTGGAAGCCCTACTTTCGATATTCAAGTATTAGCTGACGAAGTTTCAGCAGGGGGAACTGAAGTAGTTCGGTTTTGGTTCCATTATACCTTACTTATTTGAGACCTTTCTTCTTCTTTGAGTAGGTACCATAGATGAGACCCCAAGTGGTCTTTACAGAGATGAGAGCGGGAGACCCTTGGATGTAGAGGTGGGTCCAAATTATGGCTCATACTGGAGCGGGCAAGGGGAAGGTGAAGTTCGGTGACCCATTCTTTCGATGGATGAGAGATCATATCATCATGGTGGAGTATTATGCTTATGTGGGTATGAACTTTAGCGGAGACCCTGACCTATTGCTCCCACTTGGTGGATAGTGGGGTGACATCGGTAAGAAGCAAGAAACCCTAAATGGAAATAGTGTTTTTATGCTTTTTAATGTTTTATATTTTTTATGTTAAGTAACGAGAACTAAATATTTTCATATAGATGTTGGAGCAGCACAACCTGGGGGAGCTTCCCCATTGGATAGATGAGCTGGAGCCCACTTCGTATCGCAGGGTGACAATGTGATCAAGGAGTTAGAGGAAAACCTGGAGAGGTTGACCCTAGACATCCCTGATGCTTCCATTAATGACCTCCCTTTGAAGTATTAGAGACCTATGGCAACAGTACCAGGTCAGTTTAGCAAACTACTACGTCGAGCATCACTAGATGATGTATCTACTAAAAGCTGATAGCTTCAGGATTTTGTATGGTGATTTTTACCTAAAAGCCTACATGCTTTAGATGAGATCTCGTGACCTATTTTTTGTAAACATGTTCATATATATATATATATATATATATATACATACTTTTACCTGGTGTTTATATGTCTCAAATGGTGGATGTATTTTACATGAGTTTTATGTGTCTTTAATTGTTTATTTACAATGAACCATGTTTGATTTTAATGTCATGAATGGGAAATATGCCAATATAGGATGTAATTATCTAATGAGTCAGCAACTGCATTATGTTCCTTAGGGATATGCCTATAGGTGATGGTTTTGAATGACCTTTCTAAAAAGTGTACCCTCTGGAAGAGGTAGAGAAGCACAGGATTTCTAATGGTATAAATGTGGCTTAGATGACAAACCACAAGTTGTGAGTCCATCAAGAATACCATATTGAAAACATCTTGGGAGGCATATTCAGTCAGAATACCTATGAATGATCGATACTCAGTGATGTTGTTGGTAGCAGGACCAATACAAACCACTCCTGAATAGACCAAATCTTTAGCTGGGAATAGAGAACCCAAGCAGCTGAGTCAATATTCAAGGTGTGGCGGCAAGCACCATCAGTGAAGCCATAGAATTCCATCTGCTCTGCATGACCAAAACATGGTATAAATAGATGCAAACACTGAACTCAAAACCATATTGAAAATACTAAAAGCACACTGAAATTCAAGCAATATACATATATATAAGATACTATCCAAGAAAGACCTAGGCATTGTACCTCTTTAGGTACAACCCATTGCGAGGTTGTGCTAAAGGGATTCCATTGTAGTCAATGAGTTCGTAGGCCCTTTTCTCTAAAACTTTAGAAATGTGAAAGGACCATACAACATGGACTCAAAATTTCCTTTCCCTAGTTTGTCATATCTCTGGTCATAAGTCAAAACTAGGCCACCCTCGTTAAAGGAACGAGGTTGGATGGATTTATCATACTGCACCTTGACACATTTCTTATGTGCCTTATTAGCCAAGGAACCATCTCTCTAAGTTTCATCAAGGTTATTTAAGTACCAAAATCTCTCTTCCTCTACAAAAGTGTCTAGGAGAATTTCAATGACAAGTTTTAAGGATGGAATTTGACATTGAATCAGTAAGACAACTTCGAGTCCATAGACAAGCTGGAAAGGTGTGAAACCAATAGCTTTTTTCATTGAAGTCCTGTAAGCCCAAAGAGTAGAGAAAAGTATGTGGTGCTAGTTGGATTTATGATCTCCAACCATCTGACAAAGCATAGTTTCCAAAACTTTGTTAATGGCCTCTACTTGACCATTAGCTTATGGATAATATGGTGTAGAGTTTTCATGGTGAAAACCTAGTGTTATCCCTAAAGTTGGACCTAGACTACAGGGGATCCAAGCTTAAGGAAATCTTAGGTCTGATAAAGACTAAATCAAAATAAAATCAAATCAAAATACAGACTAAAATAAAACCTAAGGCTGGTATCATAGGTTTGTACAGTTTTCAGGAACAAAATCACAATACAACATATGTATATACAGCTGGTATATATCACAGATCATTAAATACAAATATTCACAGTAAAAGATCAAAGTGTTCAACAGGTTGGTAAGACAGTGAAGGCTGGAATGGAAATCATAGGTTTCATGTAACATAACATTCAAAACAGTACTTCATGCAAAGGATTCTATGATCCTGAGATAAAAAGTGTAACTGTAACTATTTATAAAACAAAAGATAACTATTTCCTTCAATAAGAATTATAACATGGATTGTTAATGACCACAGATATAAAAGAATTATCGAAGAAAACAATTCATAATATACAGTAACAAAACATCATCATATCACATTCAAAACTAGAACCTGTGAAGTTGTAAAGATATTATGCTATACAGAAAATGGTTCAGCATACATCCAGCATCATCCCAAAACTACCAACCTCCCTATACTAGCTCGATAGATGTTTTTTATACCAAAAAATATCTTATCTAAGACTAACTACAGATCCTAAAAGTTTGGATCGATCCCCTACAAAATGGGATATCAAATCCCCTTCAAAATGACTTTACATACATGTGTTTTTACAGCTGTCATCATGAAAAATAAAACAACTTTAAAATAACTACAAACTTCTAGATGCTTCGGCTAGAGTAGCCAGATCATTTAAAACCTGAGAACGCCTCTTGAGTCTAGCGAATTCCTTGTCCTTATCGTTTTCCTTCTCCTGAGCTTTGACCTGATCGAGCTTCTGCTGCATAGACCGCTTTTCCTTGAGGATGTTTCGTGAAACCATTAGAAGCTTCTGAAATGCTTCCTCTTTTTCCTCCATGTCTTCTCTCAATCTCTTGTTGGCCACTAACAACTTCTCATTGATGTCCTGTAGATACTTAGTTTGCTCCTTGTAAATATGGAGAGATCTCTGACACTGGTTGAGTTCTGAATTTATATTTATTTCTTCTTCTTTTATATCTTCTTTTCCCTCAGACAGATTTTGCAATTTTGAATCATCCTCGAGTTTATCTTGTTCTCCTGTACAGAACCTGTCAGGTATTACACCTTCTAATCCCTGTAAATCAATAAATTCTTCAACATTCTCAGACTGTTTATCTTCTATTGTATTTACTGTAGCTTCACTAAATTCATCTTCTATAATCATCACTTCTTTGTTCTGCTTTGTTTCTTCTTCATTTTTTTGTAGCTTTTTCCTGAGTCTGGTCCTGGGTTTATCTGTCTGAAATAATTGTTTACAGACTTTTTTGGATGCAATACCTTTAACAATATCACATAATCTTTCAGAATCATCCTAAATACAAGGTGTTTCAGGGTTTACAGGTTCCTTAATCACTTGTACTTCTTCATCATTTTCCTGATGGTCGATTTCTGCAGAGTTTGTTTGATAAGCTTCATTAATCATTCTTTTTCCCTTCTCCTTTGGATTTTCATTAAAACCAAGTTTTGTTAAGAAGGCATTCCATGACCTTCCTTCTTTCTTCAACTGTGTTAACACCAGCAGTTTAATCAAGCCCTGATGATAGATTGACCTCACTGTGTGTGATGGATGCTTCTGTACTTTAAAGATCATCTTTTCAAGACTTCTAAACAGGTAGAAAGGCAAATTTATCTTTTTAACTCCATGAATATGTAACAAAAGCATTAGATGACATTTGAGTACCCGGTCATACCTTCCGTCGCAGGTGATGTAACTATGAACCACTTCTAGGGGCACTCTCCAAGCTGGATTAACCCTGTTAACATGTACGCCATTCTTCCAATCCAATTTGTCATCTGCCGGAATTAGGAATTCACTGAAATCCTCCTTAGACTCTTTCTGTTTAAACCATCTTTCTCCCTCTGCTGGTACCTTAATGGCTTCAGAAATAAAATTTTCATTGATTCTGACAGTCAGGGTTTTCAATTGCACTCTACCCTCATCATAGTTCTCAATAAATGCCATGGTTAATTGAGAGTGGCAACCCTGTAACCTATTACAAAACTTGAGCCAACCAGATTTCTGGATCAATTTCACCGACCTAGGAAATTTCCTAATCCATTGGGTGTCAACAGGTTCCAATCTGCATATAAACCCACTTGTTCTTTTCTTCTCAACCATTTCAGGCTCCTTTTCTTCAATCTCATTCGCCATCATGAAACCCTAAGATGAAATCAGTCTGTCGTATGCAGGAGAAATAGAATTTTATCTCTTGAACAATATAAACAGTGTAATGTATAGGGTTTTGTAAATAAAACCCTAAATTCTGAATACTGTAAGCACTCTTACAGTCCTTTCAATCACTGTAAGCACTCTGTCATAACCCTCCTTGCCAATTTTTATAACACTTTGAATATGGTATGAGAAACAGAGTACTTAATACAGCATGATGGAATAAAAACTAAGACTGGAAATGTAGGTCAATGTACAGAACAGCCTGCAAACCTGATTTTACGAGCCTTCAATTTAAACCATTAATTTTGATATGAAAACCCCGTAATTAAACAAAATTCTCAAATTGCATGTTCTGCACAGGTTCTTCGAACATTTTGCACACTCCTTTCATTGTAGCTGACACCAACACAACTATAAAACTCGTATCCCTGCAAACTGGAACCAATGACAGTGTAAAACACTGAATATTGTCTTCTGCAATTCTTGAGTTTCGAACCTGGGCCAAAAATTCCAAAATACAACCTGAAGCCTCCTGCCAAGGAAAACGGAACCCTTGTAACTGCCAAATGGAATTCTGAATGGAGGGGAATACGTGTAAAGCAATTTCTGCCACGATAGCTCCTCGACATTCATTGCAGGAACGGACATATGGGTGAAATGACAGCATTTGTACTGTTTACACGCCTCCCTATTAAAACCATGTTTTATGATATACATCCTTAGAACAAAATCAATAATAAAGGTTCATGCTCCAGTGTATGATATTATAATCCAAAGTTTACATTAGCCAAGATTTCATATCACAAACCATGACTCTTTCCACCATCATACCATAAATCATTAAAACACCATCTGCTGCAAGCTTTTAATAAGCTGCCAGCTTGGGAATTTTGCTATCATATTGTAACTTTTACCATGTAAGGCATAAATCTTTACACATACACAAATTTATTATTTGCTGAATGGAATTTTGATGAGTTAAGGTATCTACAGGAATGCTGAAGAGTAATAAACAATCAAACAAATCCAAACAATGTGAAAACTAAGATAGGAAAAACCAATGCAAAGTTAAATTTCAAAAAAATAAGTACTAGGAACAACCCTAGAGATAACATCTGGCTCCGTCTGGGGACAAAGTTTCTTTTAGAGACTTTGAGAACTTGCTGACCAGTACCTTATCCATTGGGCTGGAGTCTTATTTGCAATGGCATGATATATACAATGATTATGTACAGTGATACTTTGTCTTTCATTCTGTATAAAAAGGTTTTAGGAAACGTCCATTGACTGGACCCATTATCTCTTCACCTCTCAGATTCTACAGAACAAAGGTATTATTTCCTAGGATTTTCATAATTGAAAAAGGTCCTATCCATAGGTTATCAAATTTTCCGTGCTTGCCTTTTTCATCTTTTCTGGCATCCCATCTAAGCACCAGATCACCCACTGTAAACAAATCCTTTTTAACCTTCTTATCAAACCTGTCTTTCATTCTTTTCTGATGTTTCTCAGCTATATCTCTGATAGCTTCTCTTTCTTGCTGCAACTGCACAATTTGAAACATTCTCCTCCTAATAACATCTGGCTCTTCATCAATTTCCTGTACAAACTTCATGAATGGATTAATTAAATGGACAAGAAAAATAGCATCAGTTCCATAAACTAATTGAAAAGGGGATGCTCCAATTGATTTTTTAATGGTTACCCTATCATCCCACAGAGCAAACTTCAGCTTGCTGTCCCAACTTCGTTTATTATCAAACAACATTTTTTTGATGCTACTCACAATGTTTTTGTTACTGGATTCTGCCAATCCATTTCCTTGTGGATAGTAAGGTGTGGATTGCTTAAGGCTGATGTTATTTTCATGACAAAATTCCACCATCCTTTTTGACTTGAAGGCAGGGGAATTATTAGTAAGTAACTTTCTAGGACATCCAAACCTACTCAAAATGTTCTCTTGGATGAAAGTAATTATTACCTGCTCTGTTGCTCTCCTCGTTGGAATTGCTTCTACCCATTTTGTGAAAAAATCGGTAGCAGTCAAAATCCATTTGTGCTGTCCACTAGACGGGGGATGATTTTCACCAATAAAATCTAATCCCCATTGCTGAAAGGGACCATCCACAGAAATAGGTTTTAATGGCAAGGATTGCAGTTTTTGTTTACCAGCGAATTTCTGACATTCAACACATGATCTAACCTGCTGAAATACATCTGAGAACAAAGTGGGCCAGTAATAGCCTGCTCTCAAAATTTTGAAAGCAGTTGCTTTCCAATATTTGTGTCCACCACACATTCCACTATGCATCTCTGCAATAACAGAATCAATTTCATATCTCTCCAAGCATTTCAAAAGTATCCCTCCTGGGTCTTTCCAATACAATACCTGATCTCTCAGGACATATTTCATTGCTTTAAGTTTCAAAGACCTGCATTCACTTCTGTTTAATTCTAGAGGACACTGCAAATACAGAAGAAAATAAACCACATCCTTATACCAATCAGATTCAGCATACCTGTTATAAATCTGCTCATTACTGTACTCTGTGCTCACACTTTGTGCTGACTGTTCTACCATGATGTGAAGATTCAAGACCTGACAATTTGATTCTGTGAGGAGCTTAGCCAACCCCTGTCCCTTTATCAATTTTGTTGGCTTAATTTCTATGTCATATTCCATGACTTTGGCTATCCATTTGCCCCTCTTTCCTTCGCTATCTGGTTGTGCCAAAATTTCTTTAACTGCTGCATTTGGAACATATGCCACCACTTTAGAATGCAAAATATATATTCTAAAAAATTTCAAAGATTTGACTAAGGCATAGGCCTGTTTCTCCATGATATTGTACTTTAACTCAGAATCCCTTAATGTTTTGCTGAAAAATGATATGGGTTGTTCAAGATTATCAGAATTCTTTTGCAACAGTACAGCAGCAATCGTATCTTGTGATGCAAAAGAGAATATGGCAAAGTCCTTTGTGTAATCAGGAGCCATCAAAACTGGAGCTTCTACCAAGGCTTGTTTTATGTTTTCAAATGCCTGTTTAGCTTGTTTAGACCATTTAACCTCGCTGTCCTTTTTCAGCATTTGAGTAATGTGTTTTATTATCTCTGCAAAATTTGGAATAAACCATCTTAAGAAGTTGATTTTTCCAACAAAGGACTGAATCTCCTTTTTATTCCTGGGCATGCTGATTTTTAGAATAGCCTTGACTCTTTCAGGATCTATTTTTATTCCCTCAGCAGATACAATATGGCCTAACAGCTTACCTTCTGTCAATGCAAAGTGAGATTTTTTAGGATTTAGTGATAGACCAAACTTCCTGCATTTGATAAAAATTTGTCTTAAGTGTTTAAGATGATCTTCATTGGATTTAGAAAAGACTGTAATATCATCCTGGTATATCACTACAAATTTTTCATTTTCCCCTACAAAAGCTATATCCATAGCTCTCTGAAAGGTGGCACCTGCATTCATAAGCCCAAAAGGAATTTTATCATACATAAAGGTTCCCCATGGTGTGGTGAATGCTGTTTTCTCCCGGTCCTCTGGCTGAACTGCAATCTGGTTGTACCCAGAAAATCCATCAATCATCGAAATCCTATGTGCACCAACTACTCTCTGTAGAATCTGATCAATCTTTGGCAAAGAATAATTATCCTTGAGGCATGATTTATTCAGATTACGGAAGTCTACACATAACCTTATTTCTCCATTTTTCTTCCGTACAGGGACTAAATTAGCAACCCAGGATGAATATCTCAAAGGCACAATGATTTTTGCATCTAATAGTTTTTTAACTTCTTTCTCAATCATAGGCAGCAGTGATGTATTTAACCTTCTAAGTTTCTGTTTAAAAGGTTTAGTGTTTGGCTTGAGCGGGATCTTATGCTGAATTATATTGGTGTCATAAGTTCTTAAATCCTGGTATGACCAAGCAAAGATGTCCTTATATTCTTTCAGCAAAGCCAGATATTTTCCTCTTTCATCATTTGACAACAATTTTGACAGTTTTATCATTTGAGGCTGCTTTTCTGAACCAATGTTATATTCAATAACATTTTCTTCAGTGGTTTGTAAGGTAGGTTTTATCAAAGTATCATCCCTGGAAAACAGTCTCTCTAAAGGAACCAATCCTTTAGGAATAAAATTCCCCTTTAATTTTACAATCTTATGCTCAGCAATTGAATTATTTATACATGGTTCATTTTCTACCCATTCTGAATCATGTTCCTGCTCAACAATATCATCTGAAAACTCTCCAACCAGTTCCAAAAATTATTTTATTTCAAGGTCATCATTAAATACCTTCCAATGTTTAATGTTATCAGGGACAGCAGGTCTGTATCTAAAATCTATTGGGTATTTAAGATGGGTGACCTTTGGCACTTTGAAGTAAGCTGCTGCTAAAGCTAAAGAATCAGCTATTTCATTGTACTCTCTTGGGACAAAGGTGATATTAAAGGCTATAAAATAATTTTCAATTAAATCCCAGACTTCATTCCTATAGACCTTCAATAACTGCTGTTTTACCTGGTACACGTTTTTCACTTGCTGGATTATTAATTTGGAGTCGCCAAACACAGCAAGCTCCTTAATGCCCAAATCTTTTGCTGCCCTTAATCCAAGGATTAGAGCCTCATATTCAGCAGTATTGTTCGTTGTTTTGAATTCCAATT
>LPNX010631480.1:0-12810 GCA_001517045.1 Pseudotsuga menziesii
TTCGTAAAACTCTTATAGAGTTGATGTGATATTCTAAAGGAATTTTTGAATGGAATCTTAGAACCCTAGTTTAGCCTCAGTGAAGGTTTAAAAACTTTTTATTGTAATCATAATGTCGGTTTTTTTTAAATAGACCTTATATGTGTAATAGTAGAAAACTTTGTTCTTTAAACTCAGATAGGAGACTAATAATTTTTATTATTACATATATTGTATTATCCTAGATAAAATCTATGAGCTAATATAAAGTAATAAAAGCTAATATAAAGTAATAAGAGTTACCTTGTTTTGAGATGAAACTTATTTACTCAAAAATCAGTACTATAAACCTGGAAACTGTAAATATTATAAGTACTATGAACAAGAATTCTATTATACTCTACCATTTACCATTATCTTTTGAAAGGGGAAAAATTGTAGCATTATTGCAATAATACTCAAAACATAAGATATTCTTAACCTATTTACTTCATTAATATTTACTTGGTTCAAAGAAAACTAGAATGTTCTTAAAACTTAAATAAAAAGATGAAGAATTTTTACAACTAAATAATGAAACAGTATGGAACCTGGATAATTTGCAAAATATGGACAAAAACCCAAAGGAGACCGTTCCACCCAACCGTCTCTTGAAGCAGCCAAGATTACTTACTTAGGACCCTCGAGCATGTTCATTGAACCAGTAGGACGAATATTGCTATGTAACAGTATACACAAAAATATCTGCAACTTAGCACTCAATAGCAGACTTAACTCAGCAATTTCACTTTAGCTATCCCCTCATCGAATTCCTTGTGTGCCTGACTTTTCAGTTTACAACAATCACAAGGTTCATTCACCTGGAATAGAATGTGGAAATCCTCCTGCTCAATTCGATGGTATTTATAAGATTGCCTAGGTCTTTGGGTCAGTTTTGAAATTAAATGAGCCATTTTCTCAGTTCCTCCTCTCACAGAACATGACCACAATTTTAGGGATTTTGCTTCCTGCAACAGCTAGAAAAGGAAATGCTAGTACTGCCACTTGTCAATTAGCCTTCTACAACTTCTCATTCCTCCTAGTGGGTCAGTGAACACTCTTTCAATAGTCTCATTTGGATAGGTGTCTCACCATTTAATTATTTAAATAAAATAAATATTTATTACAGTCATCCTCAACCAACTTGGTCATAAAAAAAACTTTACAATAATTTTAACATAATGTTTTTTCAGATAAATAAAAATATTTTTTTTCAATTCTAGGTGGGTTACAACCATATCTTGACAAGATGTCCAAATGAGCTACATAGGTTACACAAGCCATCTCTTAATTGGAAATCAACACTGGAAAAAAAACAATCTAGCTCTATAGGCATAATATAAATGCTACTAGTCTTTAGTAAGAACCTTTAATTTATTTTCTCCTTCCAACCAAGGTTATGGCATTGCATACACAACAAAATTAAATATTCTAAGTCATCTATGATCTATTTGGAATTGCGTCTAATATGATATGAAATTGTACAACAAAAATTAAAACAGAAAATTATGCAAGCTTGATAAAAATATATAAATGAAACAAAATGGGATTTTCAACAATTAGATTCATTAAATTTCATGAAACTCGGGTTAAGGTCCTCATAATCTCAAGCATAAATACAAACAAATCTAAAAATAAAATAAAAAAAGTATACCCATGAGAAAAAAAATTAAAATTTATCTTACCAATCAACCACCATCATCTATTATCTTTGTTTGAATTATTTTATAATAAGAAATGTGTCAATGGAAAACATTGTCATGGTTGTGGAAATCATGTTTTATTCCACAATAAATACCCTATCGATAATGATCAGTCGCTTTCAAATGTAACCGTTGATTGGAGAATATATGAATACAACAATTATTCTACAAGTTCTAGTGATGCACATTCCAAAAGAATTGATTTGCGAGAAGAAAAAATACATGTGATAGATTTTCTCAAGAAATTTGAAAGTGAAATTTATATATACACCAAGCATTCACATAGAGCACGATGGCAAGACCTTCAATTCAAACATTTTCGTGAATTTTTTCTAGCTGGAACAATTTTGTTTGTGGTTGATTTTGCAAAAAACTACACATTTGTTGCACAAAAAGATATTCAAAGTGAATACTATCATTCTGACCAAGTTTCGATATTTGTCCATGTTCTATATAGACATTCCCAACAAGATGTTTATGGAATTGAAAGCACGCATGACAATCGAGATGTGATTAAAGAATATCACTTTTATATCAGTGATGATCATATACATGATACACATTTTCTTCAACATTGTATTGAAACAAATTACTATGATTCACTAAAAAGTTGTAAAGTTAAATTCAATGAACATTGGATATGGTCAGATGGATGTGCAGGACAATTTAAATCTTCACGGTCATTTTTTTGGTTATGTCAACTTCATAAAGCACTGAATGTTAAACATCGCTGGAATTTCTTTGAAACTGGACATGGAAAAGATGAACATGATGGTACAGGAGCATGTGTAAAAAGAGCACTTCAAAGATGGCAAATGAACCATTCTTCTAGATGATTCCATTCAGCTGCAGAGGTTGTCCAATGGTGTAAAGCACATCTAAGCCATGATTGTAGTCAACAATCAAAATATGTGCACAGGTATGTACATGATTTTTTTAATTTATATTAATTGTCAATTTTAAAAAATGTATGTACTAACATTGAAGTATTTGTACACTAACATTAAAAGTTGTCATTTGTGATTTATCATTTATTGTGTAGGTTTTTTTGGGTTGTTGGGATCCAATATATAGATAGATCAATACCATACGAGGCTAGCACCATACATGGGACTAGAGAACTTCACTCTATTCAAACAAAATCCTTCCAAAACGTGTTTGCATTTGACAGTAGAAAGCAATCATGTTTTTTTCATATTTGCACTGAAAATGTTGAATCTATAGAAGTTTGTGAAAACATAACAAACAACTACGTAAAACATTGGAAACACACAGAGATTAATCCAAAAGGGAAAACGCCACTAGCAAGCATAAAAGAATTAGAATCATAAGAAATAAAAATATCATCTGATGGTGATAGAATTTCAGATCTTGTTAGAGAAGGTAATGATGTTGTTGATTGTTCAATGTTGCCCATCACCTTATGTGTATATAGTCAATATAATTCACTTAAAAAATCTAATGCCAATTGTAATTTGCATAGGAGATGTTTTCGCTGTGATTGCACCTTTAGACAACAACGAAAATGTAAAATATTATTTGATGCGATGCACTGAAGGAAAAATGAAGTTATTGGAGGACTACAATGACAACGAATTTACATACGAGAGAGGATCCATCATTTTAAAAGGTTTTTTTTTTGCAGGAGACCTGTATTACTGAAAATTATGTCTACTTTTAGGATTATGAACCTGATGTTATATGTTGTCATTATAGTCATTTAGTATGTGCATCTCGAATAAAATTGGTACAAGTTCCATCGAAAAAAAAACTTTAAAAATAAAAAATGGAAACTGTCACATGCCCCAATTTTGCAAAAAACAATTTTATATTATTTGAGGAACAATAGGTTAAATTTTATGCTAAGTTGTAATTGATGACCCAGTGGGGTCAAGGATATTTAATGTAAATTCTGAATATTTTATTTATAAATAAATAAAGGAGGAGACAATAGCTTAGGAGAGCTGTTAAAAGAGTGTTTACTGGTCAAATTAGTGGAGGAGACTGGGTGGAGAGCAAACTAACATGTGGCAGCATCCTCAAACCACTTCCAACTATTGCAGGTGGCAAACTCGCTACATTTGTGGTCATGATTCCCCAAGAAAGTGGAATCAAAGCAGGTGGCTCAACTAATGAAAACTGACCCAAAAGACCTATGCAATCTTTATAAAAATTCCCATTAAAGAGAGCTGAGGCTGCTCATTCTAGAGAAGTGATCATTCAGGGTGAATGAATGTACTTTAGAGAAATTCAATGGAAGGGAAATATGGAAAGTGTTTAAGGGGATAACTGCTGATTGATCTAGTTGCATCTTTTAAGCTGAAGATCATATTGCTGAGAGCAGAGTGTTTTACTGAGGTATTGAACTAGTCAGTTGATAGAGGGTTCTATTGTTTGCATCTCCACCAGTTCTCAGCCAAAAACACCAGGAACAGGCTCAGGGGTCCTGAGGAAGTGTTGTTTGAGCGCTCTCCAGGAGTTTGGTAGGGTGGAATGACCTCCTAAAGTTGTTGCCGTCTTGTCCTCAACAGGTTCTATGTTATTTTATTTACTGTTTAAGTTAAATAAATCTTAGTAACTACTATATGAATGTTAAAAGTTCAGAGTTTGTGAAATGTTAGATTTAGTATTCTTATTAGATTGTTATAGAAATGAAATTGGTTTAGAGAATAGTAAAATAGAAGGAAAATAAATTTATAAACTGTGTTTTTCCCCACTTGGAAACCAGGTCATACTCTAGCACAGTTAGAAAGCTTTAAGTAGATGAAAGAATTCTTAAGAGAATGAAAATGGTTATTAGGATTTGAATCTATAGATAGCAGAGTATAATTTATTTCAATGTTTTAAATATAATGAAAAACAGTGTTATGGTTTTAATGTGTTTACTGTTTACTTAGAGTAACTAAATAAAAATGTAGGAAAAGCAAATAGTAACCTACTTAGAGTTGCAGTAATAGTATACTGATACAAATAAAAATGGATAGAATATAATAGCTAAGTATATAAATTAACCACACAGTATGTCTTTTAAACTATTGTCTAAATCTTAAAATTATTACTTAATTAAAACCAGATTAGGGTTATGTTTATAAACCCTCGATTTTGAAAAATAAACACAGTTCCGAAGCTAACCTTCCATTCTTTACAAAGCTCTGAATAATTCTAAGATACAGAATAGTAAATAAAAATAAATGTAAATATAAACATTAAATAAAATATAACTAAGAACTAAGTATATAGGAGCCAATTATTATTATAAACAGGCTTATAACCTATGAAAGAAAAACCAGAGGGTCGAAACCCTAACAACTAGTTTATCCATTTTACAAATTAGTCTATTTAAAGTTTTAACCATTTATATTGTTTTTTAAACTGTGTAAGCAAACTTAACAATAAGACTATAAATCATGCCTTGCACTGTTTACAGTCTTTATCTGAAAATAAACATCTTTTATACACAGTAAAATAAATATATAATTTACAGGATTACCAAATTATAACAACACGACACAGAACTCCAAGATTTACAAAGTCTTTCTTTATAAAACCAACTGTATTACATTGTCGGGTCGTAAGGCAAAAACTAAACAAAAATACATATCACAACTCAAGGGCCGATAATACCCAGCATAATAGCTAGGGTTTTAAAGTAAACTGGAGAAAACATCATACTAAAACCTATTAAATGATGAAGAACCCAAAACAGACTTCCAAAACACTGTGTTTCTCCTTCAACAACCCTCATTGCAAGTAGGGAAAAACCCATTTTTGAACTCAGGGCTTATCGGTTGGGGCCACAAGTCCCTTGAAACCGACCATCGTTTTCATTCCACTGAATATTGGAGTTGTCATGGGTTCCTGTAACAAACACATTACCGAGCGTTAGCACAAGGCTCAACTTTGAAACTTAAAACCCTCACTATAATAATAATTTGATAGAGAGTTTCCATATCAAAAATCGAGTTGTCGTTACCTGCAAGAAGAAGAGTTATCGAGCAACGAAGAAGCTATCACCAGCTTAGCAATTTACACAGAGGAGTATCCAAACCCCTACACCAACCCTGGAGTGAAGATAGTGACAATGAGCTTAAGCTTCACAAATTCATGACAAACCACGAGAAGAACAGAACTGAAACTATGGACAGGTCAAGAGCCAAACTCATAAACCAATAACCACTCACGCAGTAAGGATTACAACCACGAATACTCGTGACCAAGACTGAGTAATGAGACTACAGCAACAACAAAAACAAGCTACAGAGCAAGCAAGTAGAGGAATAGCCTCACATGGCTACCATGAAAATTACACAAAGCAGCCTGCAGGCCAGCGAAACCCTCAGAGGCAAATGACAAGCGAATAGGTTTTTCCAAGTCTTTTAAGTCACCAATGCATGGATGATAGCAAACCACGTGCCCTCCAAATATTTTCAACCACGCAAGGGTCTTGTCTATAGTCCATCTGTGTTTCCAATAATCATTTTATTATTGCAATGATCAATAAACCAGCTACGTAATCGACTATGGAATGTATTTATACATACATTCACTAATGATAACATAAGACTATATCATTGTAATCGTTGGTATCAAGGTTTGTAATAATAGTTAACAATGATTCTATGTCATTGACCATAGAATAAGGATGTAAAAACCTTGCCATTGGTACAATCCCAAGGTCGTCCATAGAATAAACATTTTCCAAACAATGATTTGTATGTTTATTTTGCTAATCAACTTTAAGATAATTACTTATTATTTAAAGCATAAACCATATCTTTTGCAATCGATGGTTTAAGATTAGTTACAATTGCTAATAACTAATATTCATCATTTGACTATAGAGTAAAGGAGTTTAAACCATGTCAAATAAACAATTCACGAGGCTCAACCATAGGGTAAACTTTTACAAATAATGTTTTGTATGCTCAACTTGCCAATAACAATAATAAGGAATCCTATCATTATTTATATAGCCAATTGTGCTTACTAGGGTTCTAGTATAGTATAGGAATCTTTGACGTTATAATGCTTATTTGATATATACCTTATATTAAAAGTTCTAGGTAGTGAAATCTACCATAGTAGTTATTATAAACTACAACTTATTATAGTGAGGCAACATTACAATAGTAATTTTTGTGTAAACCATGCACAAGGTTTATATAGGAATAACACTGATAAAGTATTTACCTATAATTTAGACTTTATACAAGTAGTGGTAAGTAGTAATATCTCTACAGGATGCAAGTAACAATTTGATTGGTACATTATAAAATAATATGGTATTGTATGTTGTTACAATAATACATGCAGCAAGGCGATAATTTAAGTGCTGAAGTTTATAACTTGATGATTGCATTTGTACATACAAATAACAGGTTAATAATTTCTATGGCTATTAAGGTAGAGACAAAATAGAAACATGTACTCTATTGGAAATCTTACCTTCAAGATTGATAGTACTTTCATAAATAAAAGACAATACATTTAAATATAACATTAGCGTTATAAGCATGTTAAAATAGAAGTAATTGTATGGAAAAGAACTTGAGCTCTAAGCTCACAGTAAGTATCTTTTGTTTAGCTTAGTATGATAAAGTTATCAATATTTATAACTAAACATTAGATACTGTCTTAAAAACAAAGTCTATAGAAGACAATTACTTTACCTCAGTAGAGCTTGCTTCTAAAATAATCAGTTTATTTACTAGCATATTAACATGCAACAGAAATACTTCTTGCTACCTTACAAATTAAACTTCTACTTGATCGATCATTACCTGTTGAACCTGTAAGAACCAGCAGTCCATCTACGTTAGCATAATGCTAAGTAAGCCCAAGTTTTCAAAGATAGATTTCACCTACTTGCCAAAAAGTAAAATTATTAGTAAAGCTAAAAGAAATCTGAATGCAGGTCATTCTTATATACCTTATGAAAATGAAAGTTGTATTAGTTATTGTATTATGAAACTAATTAATACTAATTGTTAAATTGTTTCATTTTTCACTAACCGCTATCAGTTAGTAAACTGCGTATTTAGACATTTTATGTTATCTTACAAATTTTAAATTTTTATGAAATTTTGGGGTTATGACATGTGGTATCAGAGCACAAGGTTCAAACACTAGGCCTTGATGAAGCTCAACTTGCTTATATGAAATAGTGTATTAAATCATTTTGCTGATGTTGTTTTCTTTTAATGTTATTTAACAGAGAAATTTGTTTCTAAGTTTAACAACAGGTATGGAAAGCCTAGAGGAATATGTGGAAGAGGAATCTCCCTTTATTGAACAAGAAAACTTACAAAGAGACCCTATACCAGAATACATAACCACTATATCCTCAGAACTTTTACAAACAGTAAAAGAATTGAAATCTGAAATGGAATATGTTAAAAAAGAAAATGAGAGGATTCTGAGAGCTCAGGAGGAGTTGAATCAGATCCTAACATAAAGATTTCAAACTGAGGGAAGGGGTAAAAGAGTTGATTCAGAAGATATAAGTCACCAACATAAGTATAAAAATATTAAACAGACTAAAAATGAAAGCAGCTCATCTTCCGAAGTGTTTGGTGATCAACATAATTTTTATTCTACTAGTGATAGTAGTGAGGATAACCACTATACCAAAAAGAGAATATACAAACCATATGAAGAAATTTCTGGAGAGTTTAAAAAGATCAAACCACCAACCTTAAATGGGGAAACTGAGAAGGGGGAGGAAGCGAAATCCTGGTTATCTGGGATGAAGAAGTACTTTCAGATTTATAACTATTCTAACCAATTAAAGGCTAGAATGGATATCTATAATCTTTTAGGGAAAACTAATATATGGTGGCAAGATTTAAAGAGAGTGAAAGGAATAAAAGAGAATAACATAAATTGGAGTACTTTCAAGAAGTACCTTAAAAATAAATTTTTATCTGAACAGTACTATGAAGAAAGAGCTAAAGGATTCTATGAGCTTACACTAGGTACAATGACTATGAAAGATTTGAACAGTAAGTTTTTGAGTCTGCTTAGGTATGTGCCATACCTTGTGGATGAAAAATCGAAGGTACATCGGTTTCTCAGCTGTCTACCTTATCACATAAAGGATAGGATTGAGAATAACAATCCTAAAACTCAGGAAGAAGCTATGAGGAAATCCAATTTCTATTATGAACAGAATAGGAAAAAGGAGAGTATGGCCAACTGGAAGGCCAAAAAGAATAATAATTATGATCAAAAGAAGAAAGAGTTTGTGCCCAATCGGAATTCTAAAAATAATAAGGCCAGAAATTTTTTTAATAAGAATTTTCAAGGGAATAAGAATAATTCACCAAACAATCAGAACAATCAAAAGAGTAAAGAGTCTGCTAATAATCATGGTAATTACACGAAAAAATTTGAACAAAAAGAACCCATAAAGTGCTGGGAGTGTAATGGCCCACATTATGCCTTAGTCTGTCCTAATCGGAAAAATACTATCAGTAATATCCATACAATACAGGAGGAGATGACTGTGGGAGATTTAGTGAGGACTATGCTCAGGATCAATGCATCCTTGGAGAATCGACAAGCAGACTATCAAAATTCCATGGTGGAAGTAGAAGGTAAGATAAACCAAACACCCATAGCTATTTTAATTGATCTGGGAGCTAGTTTAAGTTATATTTCACCTAATTTGGTATAAAAATGTAAATTGCTTGTTGAAAAGTTTGTAAGTTCTTGGTTGGTTCAGTTAGCTACTAGTGCAAAGAGGAAGGTAACTAGTTTTGTAAAGAATTTTGCAGTAGTTATGGATCAATTTTAAACTTTTGTAAAGCTTAATGTACTACCTCTGGGTTCTTATGACATACTATCGGTATGGATTGGTTAGAGCAGCATAGGGTGATTTTGAATTGCTATGACAAAACATTTACTTGTATAAATAATGATGGAAAACCAATAAGCGTAAAGGGAATCCCTAGAAAAACAACTGTAAGGCATATTTCTGCTATGCAGCTCAAGAGAGTTGTTAGGAAAGGTTGTAAGGCTTATGAAGTAACAGTAACTAATGAGAAAAATCTAAATAATACAGATAAATTAAAATTGGAGGATATACCAGTTTTAAAAGAGTATACAGATGTATTTCCGGAAGAAATGTCGAGACTGCCTCCAAAAAGGGAACTCGATTTTACCATTGAGCTGGTACCTAGTGCAGTACCCAGCTCAAAGGCCCCTTATCAGATGAACATACTTGAACTTAATGAACTTAAGTCACAATTAAAAGAACTTATTGACAAGAAGTATATTAGACCTAGTGTGTCTCCCTGGGGGGCACCTGTCATCTTTGTTAAGAAAAAGGACGAAACTCTACGACTTTGTATAGATTACCGTCAGTTGAATAATATGACTATTAAAAATAGATACCCGTTGCCTCGCAAAGATGATCTGTTTGATCAACTACATGGAGCTACGGTGTTTTCAAAAATTGATTTGCGGTCTGGATATCACCAAGTTAGGTGTTATCCCTAAAGTTGAACCTAGACTACGATATTCAAGCTTAAGGAAATCTTTGTTCAAAAATGCATAAATCAAATAAAATCAAATTGAAAACACAGGCTGGCATCAAACTAGGGCTAATGGAACTTACAGTACTAGAAGGCACTAAGCTAGTGTTACTTGTTTGTACAGCTTACACAGTTCTGGTATAACATCAAAACATCACACAATTTACAATAAACATAGCTGCTATATATCACAGATTGGTAAATACATGCATTTATACAAAGATCAAAGCATTTAAATGAAGGCTGGTATGAATCAGAGCTGCAGGAAAATCAAACAGATACTGTATAACATGAAATCAATCACAAAGTTCAATATCCAGGTACTATGATCCTAAATCATGAAGTGAAACTGTTAATGTTTGTAAAAATAAAAAGATAACTGTCATCTCACGATAAGAATTATTGTAATGGAATATGAATGACCATATACATAACAGAATTATCAGAGAGACAATTTATATAACACAAGGACAAATCATCATCAAGTTTATTCAAAACTAGAACCTGTCATTGAAGCTACAAAATGTTCATGCTACACAGGTGTGCATACAATTGATCAAGCATGGCTCCCCAAAACTGCCAACCTACAGTCCCCTGCGTTCTCCTGAAAGGAATAACTCTCTCTTCTCTGCTCAGTCGATACCTTAGCTGGGACCTCTCTCTCCCCTTTTACATTTAAAATGATGATTTAAATAGTAGAGTACCACGACCAAAATGTTGCTATATTTTGGAATAAAAATCTAACAATTAACTAAAAATATAAACCATTTATGATCTGCTGCAAAAAATCTGAAATCAGCCGAAATTGATTCCTTTTAATCTGGAACTGATTATTGATTGCTTGATCTTATGCCTGGCAATGTTCTGCCACCTATCCATTTAAATGCTCTTTGCTGCTCGAAGATGTTAACCAATCCCCGATAATCTGGAAACGATAAGATCTATCCTCTGTTTTTTGGTCTTTAAATGCCCGCCTCCAGGAATAATATTTGACCAATACTCTGCCACTTGTTCGTTGAACATGTTGTCCACCAGCTATGCATAATCTACTTCCAGCTATACATAATCTGAAACAAACTTACAATCCTTCAATTCCCTTATTTCTTCTAGAAGGATGTTTATATGACATGACATCAGATGTCTACGACATTTTGGTATAAAAGCCTTCCAACACTGAACTATTCAACATCCAGACGAGCACTAGGGTGACTACCTTGATATTTGATTTATCATGTTAACATTTGAAACTGGTGCTCTCCTCCACGCAATTGTTCCAATTTGGCATTTAAACAACAATCAACTTTAGATCATTTAGATTAAATCTCAAATGGAAGTAACTATTAACTTAATTGATATTTAGATCAATGAGCCTTGACCCGCCGTGCTCTGAGATTCCCCTAAATGTTCTCTTGTTTGATTTGAATTCAGGGGAGTTTATCACGCGGACTGGTGAACACTGTGTGATGCTATTCCGTGCATTATGTGAAAGTAATGGATCCGTGGGTGCTTGTTGTTTATTGAGTAAATGGACACGTCGAACAAATGCACAGTATCATGAAACAATCAAATCCTGTGTAATCAATTTAATTGTCAACAGTGTTCTTGACCACTTGGCGCTGTAAGAAGTCATTATTCTTTGACTGTGACCTTTGATAGGTAATTGCAATTCATAACTACTCGTCCATGGGATATAATTGCTCCATTGATGTTGTGGACATTGCCTGCCCAAGCGCAAGCGCAATGTCTTTGTGATCTCTAATTAAAACCCTTTAACACTTGTGAGTACGATCTTCTCCATCGCAAATGCCTGTCTCGGCTCCTTACACTTAAATACATTCATGAGTACTGTCAGATATTTCACAACTGGACACCACTTTGTCAGTTCATTGTGCTCTTGAATCGACTAGTGGAATTGAACATAATCTTTACAATGAGCTTTGAGCACAAGGCCGAACGCTTGGAGGCTAATTGGCAATGAGCTTCAGCACACTGGTGTTTTCCTTTCAACATATTGCATTCGACTCATCCCACTCTTTATTGCTAGTGTTGGATTCAAGCACATGGAGCACATATATCTTTAACAAACAGCTTTGTATGAATTCAGTAGCCTCCGGAGAAAACATTCAGAATGCACTAGCACTTTTATGATGGGATTTTTCCAATTGAAAATATCGTCGAATCACTTACCCACTGTAATCATCCATTTGGACATTCTCAGAGATAACATTAGGATTAAAGATGAATAAGACATCTTTTAGGACTCTATATGGCCATTACAAGTTTGTCGTCATGTCATTTGGGTTAACTAATGCTCCAGTTGTTTTTATGTGTCTAATGAAAAATGTAATGCATAAATATCTGGACAAGTTTGTGGTCGTGTTTATCAACGACACCTTAATCTATTCAAAATCTGAAGAAGAACATAAGGAACATTTAAAAATTGTCTTGCAAGAATTATTGTAGAAATTCAGGCCTGCAGTAGATTAATTTCACTCACAGCAATTAACAATTGATCATGCAAAATTATCAACAATGGAGACTGAATATGGAGCTGT
>LPNX010631494.1:0-26345 GCA_001517045.1 Pseudotsuga menziesii
CCAAAAGGATTTGGATTATGCACACATCCCGATGTACGCGGTTATAGGGGTCAAACCCGTGTATGTACGCGGTTATCGGGTAAAAAGCCGCGTATATCATTAGGGATGATAAAGGAAGCATCAAAGGATAAAAGATGGTCCATGGGGTCTAAAGAGTCTGCAGCGGGACAGGGGAAGGCCATACAAAGTGTGATTCACCTAGAGTGGTGAAATCCGCTATAACACAAACCTGCAAAACCAGTTAGCTAATCTCACCGTACAGCTGCACGAGATTAGAAAAGGAAAAGAGGCTACACAAGAACTATGGTGCACAAAGTGTAAAGAACAGGGCCATACTAAGGATAACTGTCTAGTATTCGTTGAATATTTAGCAAGTGGGGCTCCTAACCCCTTAATACAGACCCAAGGGCCATGGTGTGAACTTTGCAGAACAAGAGGACATCCACCTCAGCAATTCCCTATACTTTAGAAGTATGTACAGACCCCTAAGAACTTATACTGTAACTTTTGTAAGTCTGTAGGACATGATGAACATAATTGTAGAGCTTATGATCTCATGGTCAAGAGAAAACATGACTTGTACAAAGTCCAATCAGAGACACCAGGTCCAGCAGCAGGACCACAGCATGATCCGGCTCAGTTTGGCTGTGGAGGAGGATTCAGAGGATGAGGCCGTGGAGGAGGCTTTGGTCGTGGTGAAGGCTTTGGCCATGGCCATGGACCGATTACTTGTTACAACTATGGAGTTGTAGGACATTATGCTAGGGACTGTCAGAGCCCTACTGCGACATGTAATTATTGCAAATATTACGATCATCCTATAGAAGAATGTCCCATCTTGAGAACCAAGATCAGAGATCCTAAGCGAGCAGTAAATTAGAACATTCAGCTTATTGCTGCTGAGTAGAAAGAGCCAGAACCATGATTCAACATTGTGTCTCGCAGCGGTGCTTCCACTAGTGGGACATCGCAGGATAACGACAAGAACACAGGTCCGGAGTGGGTGCGCAAAGCTACTAATAAATCAACACCACTCGACCTACAGAAGAATAAAGAAACATTTCAGGAAGCTAAAACTTTCTTTAATGACCCTACACCAGCAAGATCATAGGTACAGCCGTTTAGGGGCGTACCGCAACAAACACCTTGTGACATTAGTCTTGTGCAGATATCGCAGGCTACCACAGCAGGAGGGTGCGACGAGGATGAGTCGACAGGAAGTGTACAATCCTTCTTGTGGACTTGCTTGAAACTCGTTAGAAATGAGAAAGCTATCGGAGAGCTTCAGCGCATCATCGAATAGTATCAACAACCTTCTTCCGAGAGTAGTACACAACGTGCTGTTCATAATATTATGGGACATACAAGAACAGGAAGGGAGATGAGACTCACAGCGCAAGTTGGAGAATTTGAGATGGATGAGGTAATCCTAGATTTAGGATCAGAGGTAAATGTTCTGACTAAGCAAACATGGGAATAGATGGGTAGCCCTAAGTTAGCCAGATCACCTATCCATCTGAGACTAGCCAATCAGCAAAGGGTATCACCACTGGGTCGATTACTGCAAGTACCAGTTGACATTGATGGAGTTCGCAGCTTCACGGAATTCGAAGTTATAGAAATCATTGGCGATAGTAGACCGTATCCAGCTCTACTAGGTATTTATTGGGCAATCAATAACATGGCTATTATCGACTTAAAGAAAAGACAAATGACCTTTGAGGATATTCAGATCCGGGTCATCGCACCATTGGATCCTCTTCAGGGTCCTAGATATATTGAACCTATCCACACAGAGGAAGAGGTACAGAATATGGAGAGCCTCTATCAGATGACGACTAATAAGGATGATTACGTCAATCCGACCATAGAAGGAAACATCAGTTGGTGATGCGACAGCTCATGCGCATCAAACTCGGATGTTGGTCTAGAGAACTGGCAGAACAGACTTTACAAAGTCTCAGCTCACAGATGTGCGTTGATGACTAAGTCACTACGATGGATTGGCGCAGAGATTAAGGATATTCTGTCATTTGATGGCTTAGCAGACATCAACGACTTCCTACAGTAGTTTGAACAAGAAATTCCTCATGAGCAGAGGATGAACGTTATTGATCTTGCAGTAATAGCCACACCTGCAAGATGGTGGCATGCACACAAAGAACATATCGCATCATGGGATGATTTTAAGAGATTGATGGCGATCAGGTTTTCTAATGACAAGGAGTGTCTACAGTAGAAATACATAGGAGAAAGTGACCCCAGGTCACATATTCAGATTTGTGAACAGAATTGGTCAGATATTCCAGAGGATGAATGGGTTCACCTATTTATTCACACTTTAGAACAAATCCCAAAGAACTGGTACACAGAGACCGAGTTGCGCAGAGGAACCATTACACGGCCACTTATGATAGATAGCTTTGAACTCACTTTTGCTTTTGAATCTGAGTATCCAAGTATTGATCAGGCCCTAGACATTTTCAAGACTAAGATATTTGAAGATCGTACCCTATCAGAGCATATTCAACATGATTGGGCCACCCAGATAGAAGATGCGCTCGAGTGCTATAACTTTACAGAGGAACCAGATGATGAGGATGAGAATCCTCGCAGCATCAAAATTCCAGAGTCAGAAGGGACTCACGAAGTTGACGGACCAAAGTTACAAATCCCAGCTATCACAGAGCCCATCAAGATTAAAAAGATCAACATTGGTACAGAAGCATAACCAAAGTTTGCCTCTATTGGAGACTATTGGGATGATGAAATAGTAGGACACATTATAGATCTGCTACATGGCTATTAGGATTTATTCCCCACTAAGTTCATAGAGATGAAGGGAACAATAGGAGACTTGGGAGTAATGAGGATACCTTTAAAAGAGGATTCCAGGCCAGTTAAGCAGCGTCCATACAGATTGAACCCTCGCTATAAAGAAAAAGTGAAAGAGGAGATCGATAAGATGCTAGCAGCAGGCATCATTGAGCAAGTAGAAGAGAGCGAGTGGGTGAGTCCCATGGTCGTGCAAGAAAAGAAAACCAAAGGAGAAATCAGAATTTGTGTCGATTTGCGCAAACTCAATGATGCATCACTTCATGATCCATTTCCGACACCTTTCACCGATGAAGTTCTAGACAATGTGGGAGGACAGGAGGTCTACTCCTTCACTGATGGATTTTCAGGCTATCACTAGATCAGAATCGATCCAGAGGATCGACATAAGACCACTTTTGCAATAGAATGGGGCTCATTCTAGTATACGGTAATGCCCTTTGGTCTTTAAAATGCACCAGCTATCTTTTCTAGAGTAGTAGTTGCTGTATTTAAGGAATACATCCATAAGTTCTTAGAAGTCTATTTTGATGATTGGACTGTATTTGGATTAATCGACAAGCACATAGAAGATCTAAGACTCATGTTAGAGAAATGTAGGCAATATCATATTTCTCTTAACTTGAAGAAATGTATATTTTGTGCACCATTTGGTATTTTGTTGGGTCATATTGTTTGCAGACAAGGCTTGATGGTAGATCCTGCAAAGATTTCCATCATTGTACATCTCCCAGCACCCAACTCAGTCAAGCAATTGAGGACAGTGCTCGGTCATACCAGCTACTATAGAAAATTCATCAAGGGTTATGCGAAGATCACTGCACCGATGGAAAATCTATTAAAGAAAGACGTGAAATTCCTATGGAATGAGGAATGCCAGCACAACTTAGACACACTTAAAGAGAAGATGGTTACAACGCCCATCTTAGTATTCCCAGACTGGACCAAGCCATTTCATGTACATGTGGATGCATCTGGCATCGCACTGGGGATCGTCTTAACACAACCAGGAGAAGGGGGTATCGACCACCCTATCGCATATTCAAGCAGAAAGCTATCTACTAAAGAAAAGAACTACACCACTACAGAAAGAGAAGGATTAGCCATGGTGTATGCTTTACAGAAGTTCAGGTACTACCTGCTAGGTGCCTCATTCAAGATGTTCACTAACCATTCTACTTTAAAGTACTTGGTCAATAAGCCAGTGTTAGGGGGAAGGATCTGCAGATGGTTACTTCTATTTCAGGACTATGAATTTGAAATTATTGTAAAACCAGGAATATTGAATGCCGGACCTGATCATCTATCGCGAATAGACTCAGGGGAAGAGCCAAGTAACTTAGAGGACAATTTGCCAGACACGCAATTGTTTGCTATCCAGATCACAGATGAGTACTACGCTGATATCATTCACTTTCTCACTATAGGGTGGGCACCTGTTGAGTTTACCAGGAAGCAAAAGAAACAATTAGTTGTTAAGGCAGCAGACTTCACTTTGATCGCAGGACACGTATATAAGCTAGGTCCAGATGAAGTCCTGCATATATGAGTGATGCCACACAAGAAAGAGGCCATTATCAGAGAAGCACATTCAGGTACCGCAGGAGGTCATTTCGCAGGAAAGCCGACTGCGTAGAAAATTCTGAATACGGGATTATGGTGGCCTACTTTGCATAAAGATACTAAGCAATTTTGCAGATGTTGCGATATCTACCAGAGGGCAGGAAAACCTTCATGAAGAGATGAGATGCCGCTGCAACCACAGATTATGCTGCGGGCATTTGACAAGTGGGATATAGATTTTGTGGGTCCTATCAACCCACCAGGAAAATGAATTGCTGCGAGAGACATCATCACAGGAACAAAATACCTCACCAGATGGGTAGAGGCCAAAGCAGTAAGGAATTGTGATGCTGCTACAGCTGCACAGTTCATTTTTGAAAACATCATCAGTAGATTTGGATGTCTAGTAATTTTGATGAGTGATCAAGGCACACATTTTCTGAACCGCACTATTAAGACCTTGACAGAGGAATTTTAGATACAACACCATAAGAGCACCCCTTACCACCCACAAGCTAATGGTACGGTGGAGGCCTTTAACAAGATTCTAGAAAATGCTCTCACTAAGATTTGTAACAGCCAAAGAAATGATTGGGACCTTAGGATTAATGCTGTATTATGGGCTTATAGAACTACATGTAAGAAACTTACAGAACATACACCTTTCATCTTGGTGTATGGACAAGAGGCTGTTATGCCTATGGAATATATTATTCCCAGTGTAAGAATTGCTCAGATTACTGAGATGACTGATGCAGACATGGTGAACGAAAGGTTAGCACAGCTGCATACCTTAGAGGAAGACAGATTCATCGCAGGATTCCATCAGAAAGTGCAGAAGGCACGAGAAAAATCTTGGCATGACAGGCACATCAAGAGCAAGAGTTTTCAGATAGGAGACCTAGTGCTCCTGTATGACAGTAAGGTTGTTAAGTTTCTAGGGAATTTCAAGATGCATTGGTTGGGGCCATATCAGATTCAATATGTTACAGAAGAAGGTGCCATTCAGCTCAGCAAACTGAACAGGAAGCTTGTTCCTACCTTGATTAATGGCAGTAGGCTTAAGCTTTATAGTGATAGCCACTCCACCTCTTAGCCTTAACTCAGAAAGTTATGACGTGCAGATGTCCAGTGTAGTTGAAAGGAGGAATTGCACCAGTAGTCAGTCTACACCGGCAGGTAAAAAGCATTCTAAGTATAATGAATCGCATAAGGCGAGTAAAAATAAATAAATTGAAGCATGTTAGTTCAGAACATTGCGGTGTTCTATCGCAGTAATGTGATGTTCCTCGTGCCACGTGGACAATTTTGAAAAGAAACAGAGGGCCAGTCACTTCACCTTCTATCAAGCAGTTAATACAGATATGACAGGTATCTGTTACCCTAGATTTGGCAACAGTATAATGATTTTTCCAGATTTGGTAAGATCTTCGACGAGACCGGCGCCTGCACGTAAGTTTCGAGGGAAATTTGATCGAATTTCAGCAATTAAGGAGGATCGAAACGATGGGTGTAGTCTTGTCCATGTAATTAATACTGCCGACAGGTCTAGTCTAGAGGACCGTTGAGTCAGAGATAATCGCCTTCATTATAAGTACACAGACCATTCACACAGAAGGGTTACTTTTGCGATTTCTGAGAGCTATAGAGAAGTTTGATGAGTTTTCCTGTGCAGAGATATTCCAGTTATAGAGTGCTAGTTTTCCCCAATTTCGCAGCCATTTACCGTCCAGATTATTGCACCAAGTGGGTTCTGTCTGAGGAGGAACCTTTAGAAGACATTGTGAGATGATTCCAGAGTAGCGGCCTCGCGTCTGCTATGACGACGCCACCCAAGGGTGTGAAATTAGGTACATCACAGGTCAGACAGATGCCAAGGATGAGGAGTCAGGATCAGATAGTAGAATAGTCCCACCCAGAGCAGGAAGAAGAAGTTCGCATGGCAACAGAGTACATTGTGCCACGATTCGAGGGCGCACCAGAGGTAACCATTCCCAAGGGTGCTAAGTTTCCTATTCCACTGCCGGCCATTGACCCTCGTGTAAAGAAAGATGGAGATCTGTTAGGATATGCCCCTAATCTCAAATTCATAGACTATAGCCTTGGATATGGTAAAACATACCCTCAGTTTCGGCCGGACTAGTATCTCACGATTCAGAGGAACCCGAGGACCAATACGGATGAGTTTGTTCCTATGGAACATGTCCAGATCCTTGAGCACTCAGGCTTGCTCAATTTGTTGAGAATACCACATTTTGGATGAGGTGCAGAGGTTAATGCTGTGGTGCATGTGCTACTGTCTTGTGTACATGGAGGTTACCTCTGGTTGGGTAACTGGGTCGATCTCAACGTCGATTTAATACACCGCATCACCAGGTTGTCCAAGATTGGTAAGGATCCTCAGACACATATATCAGGTAAAACCAAATATTCCAAGCTACCAACAACCCTTGTTACCAAGTATAAGCTATAGAGAGGAGGTCGGGCTTATGACCTCGCAGCAATACCAGACGATACACTCAGATTCACAGCCGGTCTGCTTGCAGGCAGACTGTTAATGAAAGTTTGGCCAAAGGAAGTCACATGATCAGTAATTCACCTGGCCATACAAGTTGCAGAAGGTGAACAATTTAATTGGTGTTTATTTTTACCAAATATTTTTCTTCAAGATTGTTTGACAGCATAGGATGAGACAAACCACCCCTTCCATTTTTCATGGCTGCTCATATTATGTGCATTCGTCGGCTGGAAAGAGCCACCCCACACCCAGTTTATACAACCATGAAGCGATGACTGCAGAGGCGCGTGCTATGCAAACTTATGGGAGAGCAACAACCCAGCTAATAAAAAGATCAATGCAATAGTATTCTATGAATACTATAACCTGTTGAAGAAGACACCATCAAATATTTTGATGAGGAATGGAAGAAGGCATTGGAAGATGCCACAGCAGCAAATGTACCAATAGATACCGCACCACTCGGCCCATTAGACAAAGGAAAAGACAAAGTGGGACCTAAAAAGACACATGCAGTAGAAGTGCCATCAGAGGCAAAGAAGATGAAAGATACAGCAGAAGAGCTACCACAGGGATAGAAGAGGAAAGATGCAGAAGAGGCGCCACTAGAGTCACCAAAGAGGAAGAAAACAAAAGCTTCAAAGCCACCTTCACAGACCGCACTAACAGAGGATGACTATGAACTCATTGCAACAAGATTGCATGATGTGTTGAAGGACTCATTTGAGGCGATGTAGACATCGCAGGAAAAGATATAGAGCACGGTAGCAAAGTAGCTTCTGTAGTTTAAGGCACTAACTGAGAAAACTTACATGACGCAGAATCGGCCAGTCAAGACGACATTATGAGAAAGTTCAAAACAATCGACTTCCCACGAGGAAGTCCTTGTAAAAGATCGCATCAATACAGTGTTGATACCGCCAAGGAGCATCCGATTCCCTACTTTGATGATGGATGTGCAGATACAAGTTAGACAACCTGTTGAGGTTAACCTCGCAGAGTTTCCCGTTGATCAACTACAGATGATCCAGCAGCAACTAAGTACAGAGCTCAGGGATAGAGAGCTTGCAACTTTTAAACAAAACACCTAGCTGAGACAAAAGAATGCAGAACTCACCGCAAGCTATCAGACAAAGGCAGAGGAGTTAAGAACATATGAAGAGAGAGAACAGGACCTTAGTCAGGTCCTACAGAGCATCGCATTAGAGATACCCGAGTGTAACATCACATTTTCCATGCCTCTCATGCAGAAGGTAAGAAGAGTGGCAGACAGAGAAAAGGATCTGCAAGAGACAGTGACCAGGATGGAAGAAGACCATATGGCACAGATTGTCGAGCTTGAGGCTCAACCACCAGGAACACCCCAGGCAGACAAGGAAGTAAGGGAAAAGACCTTTAGACTCGCTTCAACACAGATGAAGAGTTGCATAGATGACGCAGAGTCATTACTAGCCGATGCAACAAAGACATGGTCAGAGCTAGATGAGCTTCCAGAAAGACTGGAATTGCAGCAGAGCATCCAACACATAGAAAAGGACACAATAGCAATGAAGGAAGAAGTTAAGAGCTTAGGAGCTCTTGCAAAGATGTGGAAGATGACAGAGATGAACCATCTGCAATAGGAAGCGCAACGGTTGAGAGCAAAAGAGATACGATTCAATAACCTACTTCAACCCTATCAGGAACAAATCGCAGAGCTAGTCGATGCGGTTGAGCATAAGCTTAAGGAGTTCACTACAAGCAGAAGTGAAATTGAAGTTATAGAAGACTCCAACATTAGTCAAGCTATGCTTGAAATGGCACAATAGTGTGTCGAAGCTATGGAGAAAGAAGTCGTAGGACTTCGAGAGAAACTTACAAGGACTTCGCATGAAGTCAAGGAAACGCTATAGTAGGAGAAGCCAGCTATTAGTGACTCGAGGACGAGACACAAGTAAGTGTTAGGGGACTGTTGGAGCAGGGTCCCGCAGCTATAGGAAAAGCTACTACGTCGGGACAGAGAAGTCAAGAGACAGCAGTACTTGAGCGGCTGAGAGGAGAGAGCTCACCCACTGCACTAAAGGCAGCGGCCGAGAAGAGAGAGCTGACCCACTGCACTTAAAGTAGTGGCATTGACAGGAGGGCTTAGCTACCCTCATAAAGGAAAAGGGGCAACGAGGCTGAGTTATTGAAGGCAAAGGACAGAAAAGGAAGCGGCACCCAGTACCCACGATCAGAGTTGGGAAGCGTGGAAGACTGCAGAGAGCTTTGGTGTGAAGGAAAGCGACAGTTCAAAGTACACATACACCGGCTGTCACAGTTAGGATTTTTGGGTTACTGTTGGGACAAGCCCACAGTGTTGTAATGGCGAGACCTTCGAGCCACCTATATAAGCATGTATCTTGTATTGTAAAATGTTATCTATTCAGACAATTAACAAGTTAGAGAGTCAGTCAGTCTGTTAGCTCATAGTCATTTTGCAGTATTGCAAGAGTCGAGCTCTGGTCCTGTTATTCCGTCTGCAATATCTTATTGTAACCAATAGTTGGCTCCTTGATCATGTGTGTAACAATCTGCAAGGATTGAGAGAGAGAGAGGGGAAGAGTATATTGTAAGAGAAGGCAATATAAGAGAGATCTAAGAGAGAAGGGCTCTCGGCTGTGTGTGTGGAGTTACCCAGAAGATCTCAGCTGCATATGAGGTTGGAGCGGAACTGTGTTTACTCTTCCAAGTTATAATATATAAACCAGTTCCCGTGGACATAGCTTCTACCCTAGAAGTGAACCACGTAAAATCAGTGTGTTGTGTGATTGTTTCATGTGATTGTGTTTGCTTATTGCTATCTGTCATTCATTACATGGATTTTGCTTACAGTTAATGTATGTATGCTATATTCAGTCGCAAGAAGCATAGAGGGTTACATACTAGTTGAAAGAATCAAGTATTATGTGTAAGATTTTATCTGTAACTGATTCACGATAGTAACAGTTAAAGTATTAAGTGATTTACGTGTACAAGTTCAGTAGGATTGCGCATAGTTGATGTTAAGCATATTAAATTGTAGACATTGGAGTAAGTCGGTTTAAGCGCCTTGTTAAGGTACCTGAGTTATTGTACCTGGGAGAGAAAGCCTTCTGGACCGCAAGGGTCGTACTAAGTCGTACTATAGGAGATATCACAGTAATTCAGGTGATATCACGCCATCCTAGGAACTGTGGTGTGAGACATCACAGGATCCGAGCAGAGAGAAAGGGAGAGTTGCACATCGTCTTGGGATCTGCGATGCAATAAGAACCAGTTCCTTAGTAGAGCTAGCGAGTGAGGGAGAATTAAACACGTGAAGAGTTTCTGCTGGCTAAGAAGAGACTAGAACCACCAGGATTCCATAGAACCTGGTTAGGGACACTTGAGTCTTTAACCGACCCATTATAGATCACTTCGGGTGAGACTTCAGGCCGTTCTGCGGTCTGTTGTCGAAAGTGCCAGTGAGCTAGGGGTGTTGTTGGTACATTAATATGTAAACCTGGGTCTGCCCAGTTAGTAAGCCAATAGAATTTCTTCTCCTTCTCCTAGTGTTGCTCTTACTGCCTTCCGGTCTTGATGTACCTCATCCAGAATCTATCTTTTTCTGCATGTCTATCAAACTCTACAATATGGCAGCATTCAACTGATGCTGCTCTTCCTGGGCTTTAACTAAGCTTCTCATGGTGGCTGCAACTTCGGACGGTGTCCTATGGAATCTCCTTCCATTAGACTCTATGTCATCATTTCCACTACGGACATTTTCTCCCATGGAATCTTCTACACGCTCGTATGAATCCCGAGTATCATACCCATCATGGGTTCTCATGACTGAACCACCTCTTGCTTTACCACACTATCGTTTTTGGAGTACTGCTCTTGGAAGTTGTCTATGTTTCTGCAATGTGTTAGCAGCAAAATGTTAGATGCATGTCATTAATATAAATGGAAACTACTTACCTTCCTCTTTTGGAAATTCATAAACCACAATTTTGCTTAGAACACAAATTTTTTCTCTCTTCCTTTTCAGCCTTGTGACCACGGACAGTCTGCTGAAATCTGTTGAAAACCTACTGAAAGACAGTTGAAAATGCTTGAAAAATCACTGAGAAATTCTCTCGAAAACGCCAACATCCTTTGGCCCAATCGGACCTCCTTCTAACTATCTTTCCGATACTTCAGTGGTCAAAACACCTAATTCAGTGGTGGTCTGTTTTCTTATTCCTTTTTAGAGTTTCGAGGGCTAGAACATCTAAATGTCTCCACTATATCGGTGGGTCACTTGTCTATTTCCTTCCATCGTATCGGGCCTACAGTGGTCTATCATTCCGCAACGATGGCCAACAATCTCGTTATAATTTCTGCGGACCAAAGCTTTGTCGATGGTCGGAGCGGCACCCTACTATGGAATCAGAAACTTAATCCTCTAGGCGTCCACAACAGCGGTTCCACAAGTCATAACTCTTTTGATCGTTGGATCTATCGTTTCATCGGGCAGTTGGTATCGGTGAGTTAAACCTTAATACTTCCGTAGTGTCGGCACTCCCGATCACTATCGCCCCCGTAATTATACATCGGAAATCGGAGCCATTATCCGCTAAACACCTCGGCATCAGCGAGTGGAAGACTATTGCATCGGTGGAATAGTTCACTCGGAAGCCACAACTGCGGTTCATCTTCATTGAATCTTTTTCGATCGACAATCCAATCCACTAACATTGCTCAATGTTTTCTACACTTAGGCAAATTTTCACAATTTTTCCTTCTTGTCTTTCGCCATGTCGGCTGTCGGAGCAACTATTCGTCGAGTGGATAGTCCATTACATAGCCGCAACGGTGGAGACATCAACAGCTAATTCTTGCCGCTGTTCATCGATGATTAATACCACTAACGTCCATCGATCGCTGATGATTTTATTGCCTTGGAAAATTTCTCGAAAACTTTCACTCCGCCATCATCATCAATGATTCAACCAACTGAGTTTTGGTGATACTTCACCTTTCTCCCACCATCATATCAGCTCAACAATCTCTTATCCAACATCGATCAAATCAATTGTTTGTTTTCGATCAGTGAGCTGAAACACATCCAGCATCGGTAGTCGAAACTTGTATGCATCAGAGGGTTAGTGCACTAGGCTTCCGCAACAGCGGGTGCACAAACCCCTAATGTCTTTCGATGGCCGATGATTTCGTTACTTAGAGAAATTTTCAAAAATTTTCCACTGCGTCAGTTGCTGGAATGTCTTTCCTCTGTGGCATCGACAGTCGAAGGCTCTATCCATCAGAAGGATAGTCCTCTATCCGTCTGCAATGGTAGCGCTCAATCAGCTAAGCATCAGCGATCCATCTGTCTAAGCTTTCCGATGTGTTGATGGCCAGACACTTAAATTTTTTTCCGAAACCAAGGCTATTTTTGTGAAAGTCCTTTGATCTTTGCTGTGTAGAAGGTAATCTTCCTCTGCTATGTAATCTTTCATGGCCCATTCAGGTCCATACTGCAACCAGAGCTCTGATACCACACTGTAATGTCCCTGACCCTCCTACCAGCGAAGAGGACACTACTATACATCAAATCATCTGGGGATCTAGCCCCATGAACATGAACATACATATATGTAATGCTGACGCATGATACTTAAAACAACAAACATATTATGAGGCATAATCATTCATATACACAACAGAAGAAAAACATATCAATCAATACTCATGCATGTACATATCAACATTTAACATGTATATCATCATTCATTCATCAATGGTAATTATAATTGTAGACACAAGTTAGGCAAGAATACTTATCTTATAGAGAACTTGTTCTGCAACCAGTTACGTCACTGCAACGTTTCCCAACCGTAGGCCTACGTGCTATTTAATCTCTCAGCAACGCTGCCACCCCCGAGCCGGGCATGATTCCCCAAGGAATAAGGAAATAATAGGCTTACACATAGCCAACACCACCACAACGGTACACAGTTCATCCAAGCCAACATAGTTGGGTTTGTCAGGTGAACAACAGTTCGACCAAGTGTTGTACGGAATAATACACCTAATAACCGAAGGTCGGGGTTTCCAACATACTCAATTACTTGCAGAAAATTGACTCTTAAAGTATAGAATAGGAAATAGGAGGGTTAGAAGGACTTACTTGTTAAACGAAGTTCGATCCTTTCTATTCTCTTCCTCTCTGTTCCACTTCCAGAATCTTCAGGATTGCTCCTCTTTCACCTGTCAAGACACACTCTTCCAGATACAAGATGATTCATGTACATATAAGCAGGTTAGATAAAATATATATCATACTGAAATATAAACATTCATCCAATCACAAGACATGAAACACATATGGAAGAAGTAATCTCTTTATTATCAATAATGGAAAGAGTTAAGGTTACAACCCAGGGTCCGAGACAAGGAATCCTCTGCAACCAAAGGATTCTGAGTTCAACTACTCCAAATACTTTTGTATAAACTCCACCAGCATAAATTTTCTCTCCAAGTGTAAGTAACCCACACCCTCCCCAAGGCCTGCATTTATATGGGTAAAATAAGGCAGTTCTCGAAGGTTGGGGAAGTTGTGGCAGTTGAGGAAATTAAGTTAAATGACTTAACTAATCTCCAATCAACGAAAGTTTTTATGTTTTAATGTTTGAGACATATATGCGGGTATGCAGTAGAGCAACCCATGAGTGATTCGCGGCTCAGTATAAGAGCAACCCGCGAATACAAGGATGCGCGACTTGTAACAACCTAGACTCGCAAATGATGCACGAGTTGTATAATATGAAAGTCGTGAATACATCTCAACATGGTTAAATGACAAAGTAACTAGGTGGATGGTGAAAGAATGTATTTCATGATAAACCAAGCTATAGTGTTCTGAGCAACCCTCTATCCATATGTGTCCTTTTGTGTGCCAACATGAGGGATGTCGGCACTCGGACGGAGAGGTGCCACTCAGGTGCATAACAGATGGCCCCTAATGTGTGAGGTTAGAGGGAAGCCATGGCTGAAATACATTATAATAGTTAGCGTTGAAGAACTCAAAAATCCAATGGAGCAGAGGGAGTACCTGAAACAAATACATAATAATCTCATATACAAAGTTACATCTGAGGATGCTATGTTCAATTTACTGGAACACTAGCTCCTTTACAATATTTGAGTACATCATATGATACGGGTATAAACCACGTATATTACAAAGGTGGTTCGAAGCCACAATATACAATAATGATGAGTCTTCAAAGGTCTGGAAGCTGTGTAGATTAATAGAACATAATCTTGCGCAACTTAGTCCATAAGTGTGAACTAAGGTATTCATAAAGGATCCCAAAGAACCAGTACAATCCAAGCCATGTGAATAAGGGTAAGCTGAAGTCGAACATGGAGATGATTCAATAGTTTGTCAACCAATAGGTGATAATTGACAACTGAAGCAAAGGAATTCACCAATGATGAAAGTGAATCCTGAGGTACAATCGTCAAAACTCTAGGTCTTCGCCATCAGGAAGTACTGAAAACGGAACCATGCTATGATAGGGAAGGAAACAGATCCTCCAACAGATCACAAGAGTGACTAGGAACTGGGAAAAAGAAGGGAGAAACAAATAGATACAGATATAACAATGATGGGATAAGGCTATAGATCAGACATTGGGTATAGTCCTTGAACAATGAGCACAACACAGAGATGACCCAAGGCAGCATACAACGGATAGATAGAACAAATAGACTTATCTGTCATTTAGGAGACATGATCAGATTCCCCAGGTATAATGGACAAGAGGAGGAGTAAGAAACTCAAAGTGATAGCTGAACACAAGTGTATACTGAAACATGGATATCGGAAGGCAAAGAGTGCTATGTTCAAGGATGACATGCTGCCATTACTGAAAACAAGAGAAAAATTCTTCCTTACCTTCCCTGTTAAATTTTAACGAGTCCAGGAAAGTAAACTCGGTTCCCTCTTCATTTTTTAACAAGCTTGAAGAGATGGGAAAATAATGCTTGATACACTGATTCATGGATTTAATGAGCCTGAACTAGTACATGCTCAGCCGGTATTTTCACATTTTGAGAGTCTGAAAATGCCAAAGAAGACTCCAGGGGGGTCCTTTTTCATCCAATTTAGTCTCCTGAGGTTGAAAAAGTATAAAACAAACCACAGAAGAACTCTCTTAACTTCCGAAGAAGAAAAGGTGAACCTTTTTCGTACTTCGTCAGGGAGGTCGAAAAAAGGTTAAATTACCACCTACCCAATGCTCCTTCCAGAACAGCATAAATAGCTTGAGTTTTACGAGTGTGAAGGAAAGCAAGATCACTCGGAAAGATCCATTTGGTTACGAGAAATGGGGCTTACAACAATAAACTCGTTGCTTTGTTCTTTAGTGCTTAACGAGCATGACAAAGACACAAAGTACACTCAGAATATTTTTCATGTTTGGGTCTAGAGCACGAAAAAGAGAAAACTAAGCTCAAATAGGGTGTTTATTTTCTGTGAATTTAGTCCCTCAGGTCCAGAAAAGTGATAAAACTATACCTGAGAATACTCTTCTCAATTCAAAAGAAAAGAGAGTGATCCTTTCTCGTATTATTCTGCATGGTCCGAGAAAGAGATAACCTACCACCAATGCGGATGCCCGTTCACATATTCTTAACGAGCTTGAACGGACAACATAACTCGGCAGTCAAGTCTGTTTTGAAAAAGTCAGACCTGGGCCTAAAGAAACTCTATAAGGACGGGGAGTCCTATAAAGGGATAGGTTGTAAAAAGAGGTTCCGAAGAAGCTCTATTTGGCGTGAAAAATAGCTAAGAGGACATCCCCGGACCTGAAATAGTGGCGGCATGAGTAGCAAAGGATGACAAAGGCATATAAAGATGATACTCATGGAATAAGGGCCCTAGCCATGGAAGAACAATGGTAGAGACAAGGGACTAATGGCTTAGAATACCATAGTCCGTGGCAAAATGTTAAATACTAAGGTTAATGTGGAGTGATAAGATGCCAACATGTGTTGGAAATAGCGAAACCACCCTATTAGAGTAATAACATTTTGTAAAAGTTGATAAACCTGTTCCAGGGGACAAAAGTATGGCATTAGTTAATTAGCATTTCAAAATATAGGATAAAAACCCACTTTTTGAAATATTATTTCTATAAATAGAATGAAAATTAAAACATTTCATACCATTTGAACTTTTTGAACCATAAAGAGCAAGAATACCCTCTACCTTTGGTCGATCGCCGAGGACAATTGGATCGTCAGAATCAGGAATCGTCACCTTCAAGTAACTCTACACCCTAAGCCCTTTAATTTGATCCAAGCAAATTTTAAAATTAATGGTGAATTCATTATTTATGAGCAGCCCAAAACTACCACAGTGCACATTTGCGGGTCGCTGCATAGGAGAGTCGCAAATGCACGTTTCATTCGCGGGTTGTCCAAAGGGACAGTCGTGAATGCTGCGCAAAGGGGCAAAGCTTTAAAAATGTACAAATTTTTTCAATTTTGATTATAAAATACTGAATCCAAATTCTTTGTATTTGCCAGGAAAACATGATTCTGGAGTGGAGAGAGAGAGAGCATGAAGCAATGGATCATGCGGCGCTCCAAAGCTTACCCACCATACAAGCCTTGAGGACTTGTGGTTTGCTGAAGTTCTTTTGTACCTCACCCATGCGGGCCAATGTACACATATTGGAATTCTTGGTCAATTACTGGGACCATGAGTTGGGTATGTTCGATCTTCAGGGTGAGACCTTAGAGCTTACCGTGGAAGATATCTACTTCATTACCGGGTTATCACAACGGGGGGCACCTGTGACCTTGGAGGGCACTGGTAGGGGCGGGGACCCCTTGAGTGTCCAAAACTATGTTGACATGTTCTGCATACCAGGTACTCAGAAGAAAGGGAGCAGTGTTCTCATTGCAGACATATAGGATTTGACTCTGCAGGCATTGGCCAGTACTATTGTGAGACTTGCAGGGTCCTCATGGTTACATATGGCCACCAGGAATCAAATGAGGGTGGCAGTTGATTGCTTTAGAGGCGCTCTCTATGACTGGTGCTCAGGAATTGCCCCCATCATGAAGAGGCAATTATCTGACTGCAAGAGGGGAAGACGCAAGAACTTCGGTTATGTGAGTATACTAGTAGCGTTCTTCTTCTTCGAGAGTGCCAGCTATGAGCCCTGCTATACCACTACAGGTCAGACATCCACGTCAGCCGAGGCTGAGTCGGTGGGGAGATATCTTCCTCCGTCACGGAGGAGGATATGTAGTACAGAGTGTGTATGATGATGACTTCTACACATGGTGGGAACGACAGCTGCTGGAATTGGAGAAGTTTCCATATGCTGGGATGGACTTCCGAGGTGATCCCGATCTCATTCTCCCTCCAGGAGCAATATGGGGCGATATGGGTAAGTAATTTTTTAATTTTTTATCATTATCAAATTTTTATGAAAATTTTCAAATGATGGTGATATACATATGTACAAGTCTTGATCCGATTTATGTGTCAAAATGCAGATATTGGACCAGTCCGCCCTGAAGGGCACCCCTGCATGTTCGTGCGTCCAGTTGTAGGAGGAGACCCAGGATTGGTTAGGGTACTTGAGGGGAAGCTGGCTAGGCTAACCCAATGAGTTCCCACTATACGGATCGAGCATATCCCTACGGCCATGTAGGAATTTGTAGTTGGGGTTCCACCAGTTTGGCTACATCTTTTCAGACGAGTAGCTAGAGCAGTACTTGTATACAGAGATGCGGTCGAGGCTGCCGAAGCCGAGGAGGATGAGGAAGCCAGGGTACATAGAGATCATGGGGACCAAGGTGGTCCTAGTGGCTAGGGCGGCCAGGCTTAGTTCTAGGGAATTTTGATGGATGATGATCCATATTTTTGTATATTTTGGGATCTATGGATTAGACTCGATCTATCTACAAACAGATTATTTGTACATACATATATATATGATGTTGGTTATCGGCTTATTTACAAGTGTTTTTTATGTGTTTGCTGTAAATTTTTATGGAATGTGTGTGAGATGCCAATCCAAAATATAATTAGCATATGCATCAGTCAATGAATTTTGGTTTCGTGGAATATGATTGAAAGTAATAACTTCAAAATGTCTTTCCAGTAAACGAATTTGCATAAATTGACGTAAAAAGATAGGATTTCGTACCTGATAAGATCTATTGAGCTGGGAAACTACCAACTAAGAATCCAAATGGACTTCAAGCTGGGTAATGCCACACGACAAAGCATCCCATAGGAGCTCAATAACAGCCCTATACTCAGCAACATTATTAGAAGCAGGACCAAGACAAGCGCCGCCCGCGGCAACAAGCTGTCCTATGGGAGAATAGATAACCCATGCTGCTGAAGCTAGGTTACAAGTGTGACGACTGGCGCCATCAGCGAAACCTACATACATTTCGGAAGACATCTGCAACAACCAGCAGATAATAAAAAACAAAGCTAACAACCTAATGTACATAAAATACATACAATAAAAATACAAGAAAAATTGCTAAGCCTAAGCATAGTACTTCTTCAGGTAGAGCCCATTTCTAGGCTCAGGCAGCTTATTCCCATCATAATCAATCAATTCATATGCACCTTTACTTAAAACCTTCGACACGACATAGGGTCCTAACCACATAGCCTTGAATTTTCCTGCCCCCAGAGGTTCTTTATCTTGGTCCCAAAGCAAGACAAGATCTCCTTTAGAAAAAACCCTAGGTTTGACCATTTTATCATATTGAGTTTTAACCTTATTTTTATGAGCCTAGTTTGTAGTCAACGCATCTCTACGTTGCTCATCAAGGTGTTCTAAATGTAATAGACATTCTTCAAGCTCAGTCGTATCAGGTAGCACGTGAATGGCTATCTTTAAAGATGGGATTTCGCATTCAATCAGAGTGACTGCTTCTACCCCGTGAATGAGTTGGAAAGGTGAAAAACTTGTGGCAGTCTTAACGTTAGTTCTGTAAGCCCAAAGATAAGGATATAACATGATATTCCAATTAGAACGGACTGCATCAATCGTCCGTTTAAGGATAGATTTTAGAGTCTTGTCTACAGCCTCAACCTGACCATTTGCTTGCGGATAATAAGGAGAAGAATGTTCTTGTCTAAATCCGAGCATGGTGGTCAGTTCCGTCATCATGTTATTTTGAAAATGACTGCCATGGTCAGTGACAATCACTTTGGGAATACCGAACCTTGCAATAATCCGATTGAAAACAAAGAAAGCTGTTGTTTCCCCGTTGTCTTTGAAAGTAGGCATTGCCTCTGCCCATTTCTTAAAATAGTCAATAGCGACAATGATGTATTTGTGACCCCCAGCTGAGACTGGGTTGCAGGTCATATAATCAATCCCCCATTTCATGAAGGGGCCTACCGAGACAACAGGAAATAAGGGAGCAGGATGCGACCGTATCTTTCTGGTGTAAAGCTGACAAGGATGACAGCGCTTCACGGCTTCCACACAATCTTTAAAGATCATGGGCCAGAAATAACTGGCACGTAATATCTTCTGGGCCGTTGCTAACCCAGATAAATGACCCCCACATGCTCCACTATGAGAATCATTTAGGACAATCTTCGCTTCTTCATGAGTAAGGCAGTGACGCAAGACAGAATCTACCCCCCGTCGATATAATGTATCTCCTATAATGAGGTAGTTTTTGGCATGAAGGCGTAACTTACGTCGTTCCTCCCTAGAGTAAGCGGCATGATACTTCAAAGTATGGAGATATATAAGAATATCCCTGTACCAAGGATCAGAGGATGATATCAAGAAGATGTGCTCATCTGGGAATGAGTCATCCTCAACCACTACATCTTCTTCGGTGGGAAATTCTGCTATAAGCTCAGCAAAAACTAAGGACTTTTTAGACTTGGTGGATTGAAAATCCAAGTCAAAATCCTGAAGAATGACTATCCATTTATTAAATTTTCCCCCAACAATCCGTCGGGATAAAACATATTGGAAAGGATTTACATCCGCCACTACTGTAGTGGTCCTCAGTAAAATGTAGTGCCATAACCTCTGAACAGCATAAACAGCTGCTAAGGCTAACTTCTCGACGTGGGAGTATCTAAGCTCAGGTCCAGCCAAAGTATGGCTAAGATAATAAACGACATGCTCAACGAGCTTATCGTCCTTCTGAACCAGAACTACCCCAATGGTCAACTCTGACGCGGCCAGATATAATATGAAATCCCTAGAATAATCTAGTGGACGTAACAAAGGATTCGGCAGCAAAGATTTTTTTAATGCCTCGAACGCAAGTTGTGTGGTTTCATCCCATACAAATGGGGTGTCCTGCTTGAGCAAGCGCATGAAACCTTTAGTGATCTTGGCATAATTAACGATAAAACGTCGAAGGAAGTTAGACTTTCCTTGCAGGCTTTGAAGTTGCCTGAGAGAACGAGGAGGAGGCAGATTTACAATGGCCTCAACTTTTAAGGGATCCACCTGAATGCCTCTACTAGAGACAATGAATCCGAGTAATCTCCCTGAATCGATGCAGAATACACACTTGTGGGGATTCAAGCGGATTTTATAATATCTGCATCGTTCAAAAATTAACCGTAAATGATTTGGATGCTAAACTCTCTTGCGATAATGTGCAGGAAAATCATCAAGGTAGGGTTCGACAATGGATTTTATGTCGTGAAAAGCAAAGTTCATGGCTCGTTGAAAGGTAGCCCCAGCATTTTTCAATCCAAAGGGCATTTTCCTATACGCGAATGTACCCCAAGGGAAAATAAAAGCAGTTTTATGCTGGTCTTCCGGTTTGATTTGGATTTGATTATAGCTGGAGAAACCATCCATAAATGAAAAAAATGTTGGGTAAAATTATCACTAGTTAATTTACCTTCAATTAATTGTCAACCAGGGTACATATACTTCGAGCTGCTACACTATATGTGCGGGCAAGGTATTTTTAATGCTCATGCTGATAGAAATCCTAGTCTACTCTCAAACAACAATGAAATTGATGAAGCTATTACTGTACTGAATAATCAATGCTAAGGGTTCCTAGAAAAGAAAATCAATTTGCTGATCTTGTCTTACTGTCAAACTCAATTTAACCTACAACAGCCTACATCAATCTTTCAAAGCAGTATAAAACTACAGTAATCTTCCAAAGCAACACTGGTCTTCCAAAGAAATACTAAACTACGACAATCTTGTAAAGCAATACTAATCTTCCAAAACAATACTAGGCTACAGCTATCTTGTAGAGAAAACAACTTGTTAAAAAGAACTTAACAAATGAAAACCCTAGTTCCAATCTTGCCTACCAATGAATATGCTGAGTTAAGGCTGTAATCCTGATGATAAACTTAGACAAACAAACAAGTAATGTCCGAAATGAAGTCTTTCTCTGCTTTAAACAATTCACACACTGTTGTCAAAATGAAATCTCATTTGCTACTGCGTTTTGTTCACATATAAGAATGCTGAGATTATTCAGAAAAATACATGCCAATGAATGTTAGAACTATTCAGGAAATATTCACTCATTCTCGTCTATATGTAGACTATGAATCTGATGTTCAATCCCAGGAAACAGTGCTGTAAATTATGATTCTTTCCTCATTTCATTCAATACCAAGAAAACATGATCCCAACTCTTATTTAACCAATGCAAAATGTTGTTTGGAAAAACCTTAAATACTCTGTAATCTACAGTCTTCAAATCTTCTGCTAACTTCATAAAATACTGTAAATGCTGTTCAAATCCACACAATAAAAATATCCTACAGTCCGACAAACAAAAGGGTTCTAAACCAATCTCGTAGCCATTCATTTATCACTATACGCTGGCAGTGAAGACAATGTGAAATCTATTCTACTTGTAATCCTTCATGAAGTAAAACTTAAATCAAATACATCACACGGTTTGTGAATACCATAACCCTAAACAATAATCATAACCATTAATACACAATCCACGCTGAAAACCAGAAAGAGTTTTAAATACAAACTGTCCCTAAATCTATTCAACAAGCTAAATCAATTGCAAATGACTAAAAATCTGCAGACATGCATTCTATTCCAATTCACAGATGATTAAAACCATTAGCATTCTATAAAACAGTATTAAAGGAAGAAAAACGTTACTCTACTACTGCAAAATACACAACACTGAAGTACCAGAGTTTGGTGTTGAAGGTGGGCCCTGCCCTCAACGCCCAGCAACCTTAAATCACAGTTTTAATGAAGATAATCACTGAATCTATTAATAAAATGAAGTTTTACAATCTCTCCCCCTTTGAGTATCCATCCTAAGGATTTATTTATAGATGGATAGATGAACAAGATCCATCCCAGAATGCAGAGATTTGAGCAACTACCCAGAAAACGGCCAACACCAAATCTGGCAACACCATGTCTGCTCCGGAAAGGATTTCTCCACATTCATTGTGAAATTCTGAAAAATGCCCACGGTTAGGGGTAAACAGGGCCATTTGTGAAGTGAGTTTCAAACCGTTTTGAGTAACTCCCAACCGATTGCTCAGATATCGAGCCCGAAATTAGGTTCCTGATCAAGGACGGGAATGCCATTTTGCCAGATTGCTTGAGATCCATACACTGCTAAAAATGGAGGGTAACAGCTCCTTGAATGAAGGACATCCATGAAACAACACCTGAGTAATCTTCATCAGCATCTGGAAGGTGATGTGAATCCAAGAGAATCCCCCAAATCATTGGTTCAGCTAGCATAAGTCTTCCTGGGAACGCCAAAATAAGCGTGGAGTCGGGTAGCAAAAGACCCTTGCATAGAAAATAACAAAGACTTATTACTTGACCTATTATTAAATGAAACTTAAAGGCCCTATTATATGTATAAAACAAAGCAAAGTAATGAACAAGCACTTGAAAAGTCACTTACAAAAACTTAGCAACGTTGATCTCCAAAAAGGCATGACCATGTACAAAACAACACTAATAAAAATGATTATTATTTGGTTTCATAAGACTTAGGCTAGAAAATATTGTACTAGACAGTCAAAATAGGAGACCTACAAAAACCTCACTCCCTGCACATGCATCTATGATCTGGTCAATAAATGGTGTAGGGTAGTTTTCCTTAGGACAGGCTTTATTTAGATCTCTAAAGTTCGTACAAACGCGAATAGTCCCTTGCTTTTTATCAACAGGAACAGGGTTGGACACCCATTCAGTGAAAGCTACGGGATATATAAAATCAGCTTTCAAGAGCTTTTCAACTTCAGCCTTCACAGCCGCCTCTTTACGCGGGTTCACGGGTCTCAATTTCTATCGAACCAGCTTAGCATTAGGGTAGGTTCGGATTTCATGTTGAACAATAGATGGATCAATTCCTGGCATCTCCTCATATGACCAAGCAAAGATATCACGGAATTACTTGAAAAGGGCAGTGTAGATGGCAATCTCCTTCGGAGAGCAGTTTCCACTTATATAAATGTTTTCCACGACATCTAGGTTTACAAAGATATTGATCGGTATAGTGGTGGAAATTTTTTCCATATTCCCCTTAGCAAACACCCCTTCCCTAGGCAAAGGATTGATAGGTACCTCAATATCATCTGACAGTCTCACTTTAAACTCTTGTTTTTCTATCTTGCTTAGATCTGGAAGAAAATAGGATTGATGATGAAGATCCTCACAAATCTTATCACGTCCACTCATGGCTTCCAGAATAGCTTCATCGAAAGGTAAAATGGTATCTAAGCAATCTATGGAATGTGAAGAGTTTTCTACCCATGCAGGCAAATAGACCTCTTCCAGATCATCTGAGACTTGTTGCTGCCTTTTCACACACCTGGATCACGTGGCAGAAATCTTCAAGCCACTCGGTGTGTCCTTGGGGGCAAGTCTCGAGTCAAGGCTGTCACCTTGTTCTTGACTCCTCCGTTTAGGCTCAACTCCTAATGAAGCCAAGGGGGGTAGACCCTATTAAGTTACTAAGGATGATTTCTTAGTGTGGTGATGTTAAACTGAATCAGTTATTTAGGAGTTTGAAGATGACAATATACGAAAATAACACACGAAAGCACAAAGCTGATAAACAATATATATATGAACAAAAATGACCAGTGCCTTAATAATGGAGTCAAATCAAAAGAGATCACTGTGCTTGCATGTGTTTGGAGTGGATGCTTTGCAATTGCATCTTGGTATGTTTTAAGTTAAAATTGGAGTATGAGTTGTTTAAATTAGGCTTAAGGGGGACTCCAGATATACCCGAGAGTACTTGGAGTATGTCCAAAACAAAGCCTATACGGCTACCCGCAAGGAATATGTGGGCTGAAATGGAGTCTCTGGGGCTGTGTTCGTAACGCACCCATTAGGGTGTGACAGAGATTGGCGCCTCGAGGTCACTTTTCAGTAGGTTCCCGCTTCCTTTGGGTATTTTGCCACCGTAAAGGTTTGATGGAGGTGTTGGATTTTCACTTGATGGTTTGTTAATTGGGGAAGGTGAGTCCTAATTATGCTAGTCACCCAAATTCTTTTGATACAGCTTGACTGATTGGATGAACCGCAGCCAAGTGCAGAGCATACACACTGGAGTCTTGTAAATTTTAATAAGTTTTAAAAGATGTGTTCTTGCTTAAAAGAAAAGCCTCCAAGAACCTCTTTCGATCCAAGTGGATCTCAATCAGGGAATCAAGGAGGGGTTAATTTTAAAATGCTGATAAACAAAAGATGAGAAAACAACACAATTACACAAATTTGGTTTTCTGATTAATCCTACCACGAATCTCTTTCCCCTTGCGGGTCACTCGAGAAATTGTGGGGTAAGTATTATGATTACTTTTGAAAATAAGATATGGAATATGGAATTAACAAAAAGATCAAATATACTACCCTGCAAATCAGATCAATTCTAGTAAAAGGAAATAAGCAGAAAAAGACGAAAATGGCATCGACGTGAATCCCCCCAGGGGGGATGGGGAATGGGCTCGAAAGAGCCTATTCAAAGGATGTTTTTATTACAGAGGTTACAATATCAAAGAACTGATAAAACAGAGATTTCTTGGTCCTTATACAGGCTGAAACCAAGATATTACAGTTTATACAAAAAAATTACAAATTATGTGACAAAAGAGAGACCACTGGGGGGATTTGAGCACTCCAAAAGCCACTTTGGACAGCAGCTTCCTTTCTTCTCTGTCATACCTGCTAAATTACAGCGAGTGAATTAGAATAACAAATGCCCCAAAGCACTTTAAGAGTGCCTTTGGGTCAGCCTACTTTATCTCAAAAATTAATGAAATTAAACTAGCTAAACCGACGAAAAAGGAACCAAGGAAAGCAAGCTTTCCTTGGGATCTTGGATTGCTGTTTTTGTAGCAAATTAAAAGCACTGATATTGAAGAATATTGAAATTATTGAACAGCAATTGAAACTACCTTAACAGCAAGCTATGATTTTTTCAATAAACTACTTGCGAAACTAAGGCAATTTAGCTAGATCTCTTGAGTTTGAACTTTATGTGCACAATGAAACTAAGATCTAGAAATTTGAAGGGATATTGATAATTAGATCTATGTATGCTTTTATTTATGAGATAGATCAGATTTAGAAAAGAAACCTTAAAGTAACCAGTTTGAGGAAAGTTTAATAATTTTTAAAGGAGGAAGAGAGAGAAAGAGTGTTTGAAGCCTAGAAATGTTGGGCTTTGGATTCTGCTTTGGTGGAACATCGAGGGACTATGTCATTCGTAAGATACTAAAGATGAGGAAGATTCAAACCAGCTCAACCTCTTCTACCAGCGAGATCATCTGCAACTTAAAAATCCTTGCACAGACAGATGGTTAAAACATAGGTGCTGCCGAAAGAGATGATTGGAAAGCATGCAATTAAACTTAAAATACATACAAATCCAATAGATCTAGAACAAGCAGCAGTAAGAGCATAAATCAAACTAGAATAAACTCTTACCCTAACAGGAGGGAGCTCTCTCCTTCAAGGCCAACAATTAACCAGCAAAGCAATGATAAACAAAAGCAAATTATACCTCATAAGCATTTGACAATCAACATCCACACATGAAGAGCATTACACCATAGATCTTGCCTCCAAAGCTTCTTTATTCTAGAATGAAAAAACAATACAGCACAATAGCAACAGCACCTCAATCCCAGTTCTAACTAGCTTAGAAGAGGAGGCTGTGCCTGGATATATACAATTTACAGGCCATCTAGCCTAGGGGGGCGCAATTACTCATGGAATCAAGTGAAATCAACTGATGGAGAGTCCATCAATGCCTGATCTGTGTCTAGCTGAGCCAGATTTGAGTCTCACTGAGTGAAACTGTCAATCGGGGGGCTGATCTAACTGACACCTCAACCTGTTGACTGAAGAATCCACCAAAAATCATCCAGTTGAGCCAAAAACGTGTTGAGGAGAGA